>JASDQU010032906.1:0-22063 GCA_032191745.1 Picea mariana | reverse complement strand
TGCAAGGGCACCCAATCACTGAAATAACAACCTTAATATATCAGCAAAACAAAACTACAGTTGGCTGTCATAAAACAGCAGAAAACCATTTTATAACAGCAGAGAAACTTAGTGTCTTAGCTTGGTCAAAGACAGACCAAGAAGACTGTTGATAGTTCCTGGATTTTCTACATCCTTGACATGCAGCCCCCAGGCCATGACTTAGGTTTCAAATACCCGATTTTCACTAACTAGTGGAAAAGATAGAAAAGAAAATAAATTCTTGGTGTAACAGGTGGCTATCATGTGTCGATAGGCTGGTTCTTCTCAAATCAGTCCTGAAAGCAATCCATGTATACTGGGTCACCCTCACATGGGTACCCAAAGGAATTCTCAAAAAAATCTGAGAACTCTCCTATCAATTTATTTAGTTTGGATCCAAGGAAAACAAATCAATTGTTCTAGCCTCTTGGAAGAAATTAGCCACCCCAAAATACCTAGGGGGGTGGGGTCTGAAAAATATACATCTCTTTTCCCAAGCTTTTGCTGCAAAAAATGTTTGGAGTTTGATCCAAGGAAATGGGCTTTGGCCTAAATTTATTTAGGCTAAATACTTCCCTAGTGAAGCCTTGATTGGTTGGATAAAAAACACAAACACAAGGATGCAAAATGGGTCCATGGTGTGGAAAGCGGTGTTAATATATTTTCCCCTGATTGACAAACATTTCATTTGGAAAGTTGAGAATGGCCACAACCTCCTCATTAGAAAATATCCATGGATTGGATGTGAGAACAACCAACTTCTCCCTTCCTGTCTCATTCTAAAATTGAATAATCAAAGTTTATTTTATCTAAATTAGATCTGGATCAAACCTTGGATGACTTGGAAATCCCTTGTTCTCTGATCCGAAAATGATCTTTGAAGACTTGGTTAAGTTTTAAGCATGTGTTCAATTACCAATTAAGAATTAAGGAAAGAAGAAGAACTTAATGAGAGATTGTAGCAGCCATCATAAAGAAATGGAGATTAGAATATAAGCATAAATAAAAACAAACCATAATAGAAAATTTGTTAATGCAGTTCAACAAGATTGCCTACGTCTCTGGGCCTTTGTCTTAGTGGGTGAGGATTTATTATTACTCTTCAATGCTTCAAAAGTTCATCAAAAAAGTGTCAAAAGGATTACAAACTGGTATGTTTGTGTTCTGCTCGACCTGAAGAATCCAACACAACTAACGACAATGAAAAATATTGAGCGTAACTCCCATAATTGGCCTCCAAAGTTTGCTTCCTCAATGGCTTCCCTACATAAAAAGGGCTTCAAGCTTCACAAACTCATCATCATTATGCCAATATGAACCTCTCTAATTCTGCTAAGAACCTCTAGTTTATATATATATATTGAGTTGGTATCATCCTCCCAACTTCCTCTCAAGATCTGGCCTCAAAAAGGGCTCCAAATCCTCAATTTTGGGCAAAATCCAACAAAATCGGCATTTAAAATCAATAAAAATCATATTATAAAGTTTAAAAACCCAAAATGGGAAAATATTGGTGCGCAACCCCCTTTCTCCAGGCTCTTGGGCATATGGAGTGTGCCATATAGCCCTGGGATAGGCGTTGGCCCCTTGTCCTTAGTTCAAGCCCCAAAATCTAGTCATATGAATGGCCATGTGGCCCTGGCCTTAACCTCTCACACCCACCTTCTGGAATAGCTCCTGGTCACGGGCTGAGTGCCAAGTGCTATGCACTAGCCCCCCACCAATCGAGGCTATCCCTTAAACTGCGCCACATCAACTTTAAAACTAAAATCCACCACGTATAAGAACAAGAACCATACACGCCCTAGTGGCCAACATATGTGGTGAGTCCATTGCTCGTCCCGAAGGTCGGGGGTGCTGTTAATTTTTATACCGAGGCAAGTCGTGTTCCTTAGGCTTGGTCTCTTTGCCTAGGGAAATGTGACCACTTTAATATAATACCCTTTTATTTCATAAAGTGAAAGTGACTTAGGGAATAAAAGACTAAGTGGGTCTTTTATTTAAGTTGGGTGAATTAATTATTAAAAAGTGAATTTCATGTGCACTTTATTTTCCACCGTTGATCTAATTAATTATGAGCCTTTGGATCATGTGGACACCCAAAAGTCACTTTGGGTATATGGAAGTTCAAGAGGGAAGAAAGAGACCATTAAATATCTCTCATGAGTTCATTGAGAGATAATTTTCACAAGCATTCGTTGAAGAGAGAGCAGATTGGGGAGCAAGAAGAAGAAGCATTTCCAGAGAAGAGTGGAATGAATTTCCATGCAAAGGAGGGAATGAAAATCGAGGCAAATACCAACATTAAATTCTGTCATAACCTGTCCATACAGTACGGATTTTTCTGCACATAAATCGAGGAGAAATCTGCACAGAAATCGAGGCATGCGTACAACACAAAAATCGAGGCAGTCATACAACAATTATTGAATTCGTACGGCGGTACGGATCCGTACAGTCTACGAAAATCGAAGTTCATATAGCCTGTACCGTACGGATCCGTACAATGTACGAAATTTCTGAGTAAGTTGGCTCAGAAATCGAGGAGGTTGATTGGCACGATTTTCCAAAAAAATTATGTCTTGGAAAAGAGAGATAAGTTGTCTCTGTTGTGTATTTTATTTTCTACTGCAAATGTAATTTCTAGATGCTTGCAAATTAATAAAAGAAGTTTCCCTCTCAAAAGAACAGGTTTCCTCCACACTCGGGGTTTTTCATGGGTCATTGTTGGACCAAAATTTCCTGTGTACTATGGTTGTTTATTGCTGTGTTATTTCTTCATTTAATTTCCAGTCAAAGAAGTTGTCTCTTGTGTTTCAAATTCAACAATTTAATTTCCAGAATTTAATAATTGTCATAAGTTGAATTTCCTGATTATGGGATGGGCATTAAACTATGGGCGTGATAAGGAGTGATCGAAACCTAATTGGGGACATCAATTTTTTTCATGGTATCAGAGCGTTGGTGACTGGAACAACCTTAAAATAACATGGAAGTGAGTTATTAATACTCAGAAATTTTGTGGGCTGATTTGTTGAGAGGAGGTTTGGGCTTGTTTTCTTCAATAGTATGGCTACAGGTTTGACGTGGGAAGATAGGCTAGAAGGGGCAGGAAATTTCTGTCCATGGAAGGCAAGAATCATTTTACTTTTTCAAGAAAATGAACTTTGGGACATTGTTGAAAGTACTTCAACAAAGCCTGTTGTAGTACCCACAAATGCAACAACATTAACAACCTTCAATAAAAAAGTATGTTAAGGTGAAAAGAATCATTCTTGATGCCATAAAATACCATGTAGTTCCACATGTCAGTAGTAAAGAGCATGCATATCAGATGTGGGATGCTTTGACTCGCATGTATCAAGCACAAATGAGAACAGGAAGATGGTGTTGAGGGAAAAGATGAAAAGTATCTGGACGACCAAGAGTGAAGGTGTCACTTCCTACCTTACTCAAATCACACAAGTAAGGGACGAGTTGTCAGTAATTGGGGAGGCAGTGGGAGAAGCAGAGCTTGTTCGGACATCCTTGAATGGTGTGTCAAAACCATGGGCTATGTTTGTTCAGGTGATTGTGGGGCATGAGAAATTGCCTTCTTGGGAAAGTCTTTGGGATGATTTCATTCAAGAGGAGACACAGAGAAGTTATCTGCATGGCATCTCATCTAGTACCAAGGAGGAGGAGGAGAATGTGGATCTTTCGGCCAAATGGAGGAAGGGGAAGCCTAAGACTCAAGGACCCATAGGTCGAGGTAAGTAGCAGGGAAAACCAAAGAGAAAGGGGGAGAAAGACCTTAGAAAAGTAAAATGTTGGTGCTGCCAGAAGATGGGACACTATGCAGTGACTTGTCCTAAGAGGAAGAAGAAGAAGACTCAGAACATGGCAGCTTCAACAGAGGTGGATGATTTCTCTTCGAGATTTGATCAGGACTTTGCCTTTATGGCAGAGCAGTCAGGTAGCTCAGTATCTCCCACACTGTGGTATATTGACAGTGGTGTTTCTCGCCACATATCAGGTGTTTATGAGCAGTTTACAAAGCTTAGACAACAAACTCATGAACTGGACATTGTTTTGGGACACAACCGAGCTGTGATCGTTGTTGGGATTGACATAGTGGATTTTCAGAGGGAGTCCTTACATCCTCTGAAGTTGCTAGAAGTATTATATGTTCCTGGCCTTAAGAAGAATCTCGTTTCAGTGTCTTGTATCGAGGACAGAGGATATGTGGTGACTTTCAGAGATGGGCATGTACTCCTTTATCCAAAGGGAGGTAACATTTCAGAGGAAAAATTCATTGGAGTTCGATGTGGGAGGATGGACATGATGATATGGGAGGCATCAGGGGCATTTGTGTTCACGACCATCAGTAGAGATTTATGTGAGCTATGGCACATGAGGATGGGGCATTTGCATCATGGAGCTCTAAGGATTTCTAGGGATATCACCACAGGTATCTCAGAGTTTAGCATTGAGCATGATGATGTGTGTAGGGGGTGTTCTTTGGGAAAGTACACCAAGGTTCCATTTCCAGGACGAGATAGCAGGACTTCAAGTATCCTTGACTTGATTCATTCGGATGTTAGTGGCAGGATGTCTTCTCCATCACCGAGAGGTCATGAGTATTATGTATTGTTCATTGATGACCACTCCAGGAAGACCTGGATTTATTTCTTGAGGCATAAAGATGAGGTCTTTGCACGGTTCCAAGAGTTTAAAGATCCTGTTGAGAACCAGACAGGAAATAAAATCAAATTATTGAGATCTGACAATGGAGGTGAGTATGCCTCAAACGAGTTCATTGATTTCTGTGCTATGGAAGGCATCAAAAGGGAGATGACAGTTCGTTACAACCTTGAGAAGAATGGGGTTGCAGAGAGGAAGAATAGGTCGATAATTGGAGCTGCCAAATCGACGATTCATGACCAGGGATTACCTTTGTTCTTGTGGACTGAAGCCTGCAACACTGTAGTTTATCTCCAAAATCGGAGTCCTCATAGGGCAGTTGGGGATGTGACTCTCGAGGAGGTTTTTACTGGGCAGAAGCCTCAGGTTGAGAATTTGAGGATTTTTGGATGTATCACCTTCTCTCATGTTCCCAAAGAGAAGAGGACGAAGATGGAACCCACAACTGAAAAGGTTTTACTTGTGGGTTATAGTGAGACTTCTAAAGACTACCGGCTTTACATTCCTGCACTCAGGAGGGTTGTTGTTCATAGGGATGTGAATTTTTACGAGGAGAGGGCTTGCAGGAGTTCACGAGAGTTAGAGGAGAGACAGCCTTCGAATTCCCAACAGTAGGGAAGTCAAGTAAAGGGAGTTGGGACTCAGAGTTCTAGCACGGGAGGCACTGGGGTGTCAGGGATTACAGGCTCACCAGTGGTCACAGCACAGATTGGCTCACAGGGCAGTCTACAGGTCATCTCGCCGAGCACTTCACAGTTTAGTCCTCTGGTTGATAGTTCACATGGCACTTCAGGTTCTACAGGCACAGGTACAGTTGTTCAGAGTACTGGGTCACTAGGCTCAGTTGATTAGCTTTCAGGGGTATCTTCTTTGGGTGAGGCTGAGGAGGCTATTTCAGGGAAGAGGAAACCCAAGTGTCTTCAGGACACCTTGAAAGAAGCTGAGACAGTAGGGAATCCGAGAAATTCCACCAGGGAGAGCAGAACACTAGAGAGATTATGCAATTATGTAGCGATGGTGATAGGTATTAAAGAGTCTGAGCCTTCTAGCTATGAGGAGGTAGCCACACAATAGGTTTGGAGGGAATCCATGGTGGAGGAGTATGCATCCATCATGCAAAATGATGTGTGGGAGGTTGTACCCAGACCTAATGGGAAATCAGTGATATCCTTTAAATGGATTTATAAGATAAATTATGTTGCAGATGGAAGCATTGAAGAGTATAAGGCTTGATTTGTGGTGAGAGGGTTTTCACGGAGAGAGGGAGTTGATTACAGTGAGACCTTCGCTCCCATAGCTCAATATAATTTGATTCGGTCTGTCATTTCGATTGCAGCAGAGATGGGGTGGAAGATACACCAGATGGATGTCAAAACCACCTTTCTCCATGGCATTATTAAGGAGGAGATTTATTTTGATCAACCACTTGGATTCGAGGATTACAATAGAGAGTCCCATTTTTGTCGCCTGAAAAAGGCATTGTATGGTATGAAGCAATCTCCCAGAGCTTGGTATTCTCACATTGATGCGTACTTGCAACAGATAGGTTTCATGAAGTGTGATGGAGACCCCAACTTGTATTACATCATTGTTGATGGTGAGATGTTTATGCTTATTCTCTATGTTGATGATTTGTTCATTACAGGTGCAGAGAAACTTATTGAGGGCTGCAAGAGGGATCTTGCCCAGAGTTTGACATGAAGGATATTAGGTTGATGCATTACTTTCTGTGATTGGAGGTGTGGCAGGAAGAGGGGCATATCTTCCTGGGACAGGGAAAATATATGGTTGATATTCTCAGCAGATTCCACATGGGTGATTGCAAACTCATGTCCACTCCCATGGCCACCAATGGGAAGGAGATTTATTCTTCTGATTCTGGGTTGGTGGATCGTCAGCTCATTGGTTTATTGATGTATTTGGTCAATACTCCATATATTTGTTTTGCAGTTAATACTCTCAGTCGGTTTATGGTGGAGCCCAAGAGAGTACATTGGACAGCTGCAAAACATGTTCTTCGGTATTTGATGGGAACTATTGACTATGGTATGGATTATGTTCGTAGTGATGGAGTGAAACTCATAGGGTTTATAGATTCAGATTGGGCAGGTTCAGTTTCAGACAGGAAAAGCACATCAGGTTATTGTTTTGGATTGGGTTTGGCTATTGTATCATGGATTAGTCGAAAGAATAAGTCTGTTTCCTTGAGCTCAGCTGAAGTAGAGTATATGGTTGCGAGCCAATCCTCTTGTGAGGCCATTTGGCTTCGCAAATTGTTGACAGGTTTGTTT
Source organism: Picea mariana (assembly GCA_032191745.1). NCBI lineage: Eukaryota > Viridiplantae > Streptophyta > Pinopsida > Pinales > Pinaceae > Picea > Picea mariana. Next base: position 15,068 of record JASDQU010032906.1, on the reverse strand, counting down.
GGATAGGAATTGGAGCCTACGATGATTTATTGTGACAATCAGAGTTGTTTAAAACTCACGGAGAATCTGGTATTTCATGATCGGTCCAAACACATTGAGATCCGATATCACTTCATTCGTGATCATGTTTAGAAAGGGGCTGTGAAGCTTGAATATGTGTCTACAGATGAGCAGGTGGTTGATATCCTCACAAAGTCTCTTCCAAGAGGAAAGCATGTTTATTTCAGGGACAAGATGGGGGTGGTAAGTAACACCTTCTTCGGTAAGAGGGAGTGTTAATTTTTATACCGAGGCAAGTGGTGTTCCTTAGGTTTGGTCTCTTTGCCTAGGGAAATGTGACCACTTTAATATAAAACTCTTTTATTTCATAAAGTGAAAGTGACTTAGGGAATAAAAGACTAAGTGGGTAAAACAAATATTTCGTCTGTGAATGATCTAGGGAAGGGATCATGTAGACAGGAATCATTCAACTTCCTGAGGTCCACACAGATCCTGATTTCTCCTGTCTTCTTGTCTTGTACCACCATAGGGCTGATCTACTCCGACTCTTCGACAGGTTCAATAATCCCTGCTTCTAGCATTCAATCAAGCTCAATCTTCACTTTTTCCTTATATTTAGGATTCAATTTGTAGGGTCTTTGCTTGACTGGCTTCACATCTGGTTTCAAAGGTATTCTCATTTCTCCCATAGGTCCTTTGATACCCTTCATATCAATGAACTTGGTTGGAAACAAGTCTTGATACTCGTGCAATAATTCTGTAATTTTGTTAATGGTAGCAACATCCTAGTAATCTCCGACATTGGCAAGCTTCAGTGTCTCCTCTATCCCAATATTCAATTTCTTTATCTTGATCGGTTGTCCAATGAATGGCAGTTCAACTCCTGGTCCTTCCACATTCCTATGGCCTTTTGTCTCAGCAATGTTTACCTTCCTTGTATCATCATCTTTGTCGGCATTAATGTGGTAACATTCTTGCAATTTCTGGAATGGCACAGTCCATTCATCCTCTTCTTGCTCCAAAGGAAGGCCAAATGGCTCCTTAAATACGTTCTATCTCACAATCTGTAATGCTTGGTCTACATAAGGAAATTCTCTGTCAAACAAAAAGGTGGTTACAAAATTCAGGATCATACCTTCCCAATCTGAAGTGATGAGGTGCAGCTCTGCTTGAAGGTACTATTTGATAGGGATCATGTCTAGCATGTTAATGAATCTATGTACCCATTGTTCTCGGGGAATGTCACTCCAATCCTCTTCGCAGCTTCGTACATGGTCCTTTGGGAAGCTTCGACCTGTGTACCTTGCTTCGCAGCTTCCTACTTGTGCTGAAAACTGCGTTGTCATCAAGGTTTGACATTCTGTCCAGTCTGTGATGTTTCCTTTGTGTGTCCCCCACCATCTTGTTGGTGTAGTTTTCAGGGCCTCATCCATAGCCAACAACCTTTGTTGCGCTAGTACAATTGTTTCAAAGTACATCAAGAAGGATTCTAAAGGATTCAGACCGTCAAAGGTAGGTAAGTTACTTGTTATGGTACCAATCCAGCGAACTTCTCTGGTCAGTTGAGCACATCGACTTGTGGATACTTCATACACATGGTTCTGCTAGTTCTCCAGTTCTTTTTATGAATCTGATGAACACATGTTGTCACTTCGCCAACTTAGATTCCCATCGGCAATAGGGTTAATGTAATCCTGTTGTTTGGTTGTTAATTTATAGATGTTTTCCAGCTCATATGCGTAGTCTTCTTCTCTGATGGGCTCTGTATACCGCGGACCTTCATCTGGATCTAAGGGTGCAATGACCCTAAGGCCATCTCCTTCAAATGTCATGCATCTTTTCTTTAAATCAACCACAGTAGAATTGTTGAAGGCCCAATCAATTCCTAGTAATGCAGGGTAAGGGAAGCTATCATCAACAATTTCAATTACCTCAAAGTCTGCAAAGGTTCTAACTTCGTCGATGTCCACAGGGACATGATCCAAACGTCCAAACGGGGCGACAACTTGTTGATTAGCCATGCAAAGCCTGATAGGTGAATATATCAGCTTGGGTTTTCCCATCAGTGCCCAGGTTTGGTTCGTCATGATTTTGACCTCCGACCCTAAGTCGAGGACCACATAGTCTATATCATATTATCCTATTTGAGCATTCAAGTGTAATTATTTATTTATTCTTCTCTTCTTACCAATATGGTGTATTTCCCTGTTCAGCAAGGGCTCTACCTTTCGTAGCTCATACTGCTTGATTAAATCTTGTAATTCTTGTACAACACTTTTATCTTGAATCAACTTAACACAAGTGCACAAAATTTCCATGACTTTGCTTACCTCTTTTTCTTCTATTGGTGATGCAGAATGATCAAACGCCTGAGGCATGCCATACTCTTTGATTTCTTTTTTCATTCTAGATGAGGACCCTTGATCTCTTTTGAACTCTTTTCTTGCCTCCTCAAAGATTCGTCTTTCTTTCTTTGCATCAAAATCCTGAGTCTTCTCCTCAGCTTTCTTGACTCCATGGTCATCTGCATTCTTTCCTTGTGATTCCCTGTCTTCTCCTGTAGCAACGCTTCCTTTTGTAATGACAACGACTCTAGGGTCATTTCCGTTAGGTTCAACATATATTAGTTGTACTTGTGGGTTCTGCTGGGGTCCTCGTCTTTCCTAAAGCGTAGCCAGTAGCGCAGGGCATTCCTCTATGACATGCTTGAAGGAGTTACAATAACTGCAAGTTGTGAAAGGATTCTGACAGTGTCCTAGCTACGCACAGTTATAACAGATAATTTGTCCTCGGCCTCGGCCCATACCTCCTCCTCCTCCTCCTCCTCTATATCCACCGTGAGGATTGAAACTTCCTCTTCCTGGAGAATTATACTGTGCATTATTTCCTTCTTGGTGTACTTCGCCTTGGATCTTGTATATGTCCCTCGACCTCTCATGCATGAGATCGTAAGCTCTACAACCTCGATCATCATGCTCCACTGATTTACAAAATGTGCAATACAAGTTTTTGGGTGTCTGAACATACTTCTACATGTAATAGCACTCACCTGGGCGATGCCTATTTCTGCATACATTGCACTAGGGTAGGTTAACTTGCTTCAAGGGTCTCAGCGCTCCTGAGGCCAAATACTCATGGAATAAGGGATAGTGTTCCTTATCATGACCTTCAGATCTGCTTCTTACACACCAGATATCTTCTCTTTTGTCCTTTCCCTTATCTTTCTTCATATCCTCAACCTACAGAGATAGACTAGTCAGCTGGCTCAAGATTTGGCTCATGCCTGAGCTAGATTCTCCCATAGGTGTTGATTCAAGATTCATGGCGATCTCCAAAGCTTCTGCCTGTGATGCAATCTTTTTCTACATCAGAGGGACTCTGATGTGTGGTAACAACGCAGTGATGAACCATTCTTTGTTCTATTAGTTGGGGATCTGAAAATTTAATCAGCCTGTTAGGGTCTTGAATCTCTGGTCGAACTCCCAAATAGGTTTTGCTACCTTTTGTTTGATCTCTTTTAGCTCTGTTATACATTGTGACTCTGACTTAGGTTATTTAAACTCTGCAACCAACACATTCTTGATCTCGTTCAGTGGCTTATGTTGCGCCAGTCCTTGGACAAGTTTCATGTACCAACTCAGTGCGTGGTCCCGCAGCGTAGTGTTGAACTGAGTTCTCTTGATGGCTTCATTGGTGATACTTTTAATATTCCATACAGATTCACACATAAACCAATGTTGATCTCGATCTTCAGATCCATCTCCTCTAAAGATTGGGAGCCTCATTTCATCTGCCATAGAGCTGACTAGACTTCTTGTCTGAGTAGATGCTAAGTTACCAGTAACAATGCTCTGAGGACTCTGGTGTTTCTGACTATTCTGACTGCTAAGTGCTATTGAAACAATAGGAGGGTTAATGTTACTTACTTTAGTAACCTGCACAATTCCTTAGGTTTGTGTCTCGCTTTGGCGAAGTTCTTCAACTTCTCCTTCTTCTGTTCTGGTGGGCTCTAAATGTTCTTCATCGGTTAGATATACTTCTTCTCCACTGTAGAAACCCTCTTCTCCATAGTTTATCTTAAACAAGTTCTCAAGGTGAACCCCTCAGAATACTTTCCCACTGTGAATATGTCCAGCTTCTGTGTCGCTATCCGAGATCTTGAACATTATCCTTTTCAGGTCCGACCAATCTACCCTATCTTCAAGACGTTCTTTTCATGCAACAACCTCTTGATCCTCAGCTTCAGAAAGTGCAAAAATTTTCCTCTAGGTCCTTTGAAAAAGTATCTCTCGGCTTGGCTATACGATTTTGTTCTGTCAACAACAAACTCGGTGATATACCCTCCAATGGTACTATTGAACCAGTGATCTACAGCCCTTGATACAACGTTGTCGACTCTCTTATCCTTCTTAATCAACTCCGACGTCCAGACCACATGAGGTCTAGATCTGATCTCAAATTGGGTATCGGCTAACCTAGCCAACCATTCAAACAACTCATGGTGGATTCCCCCAAAGAATATCTCATGATTGTCAGTGAAAATGTATCTTTGTAGCCAATCTTCAGTACTCAGTTTAAGGTTATTGTTCTGGGCTTTTGCGAAGTCCTTCTCTTGATCCTCTATCCACTTCTGAATCTCTGTCTTCGATGGGAACCACCTTGACATTCCTTTACACAGAGTTTGGTTCTAGCAATAGAACCATTTGTTGGCACAGGGGCAGACCCAGGCTTCACTCCAAGAGAACACCAACAAGCCCTAACTATTGGCCCTTTCGGCAACACCTGCGAAGCAGATGCAGTCTCACCCGAAGTAGCTAAGAGGGGGGTTGCAGAACAGAGATGTCTACAACCAAGGGAATATCAAGTGGAACTAATATAATAATAATGCAGCATTCATATATCTCTTTATTAGTTAGATCTACTCTGGGCAACCATACATCTGATCTAACACAATAATGAAATTAATGGTATAACAATGACAGAGATCCAGGCAACAATCACACACACATAACACCAGATATACGTGGTTCACCCTCTCTCTAGGGCTACATCCACAGAACTGTGCTTATGATATATTAAGGTAAAGCTTACAGTTTTGATCTGCGCTCTTAGTCAATAGATCTTCTCTCTTCTTCTTTCTGTCTCCCACCTTCCTGCACACCCAGCTGCAGGACTTGATCTTCGCACCCAGCTGAAGATCTTACAATACCAGAAGGCTGTCACTCTCAGTGCTCCTCTCTCTCACAGTACAATACTCTCTTAACTAACAACAATCAATATCAATACCCAACACTAGTACCGACCCGACCTAGGTCCTTTTGACCTCTATTTATATATTACAATCCCTCACCTACAGCCTTAGTTCGAAGCCTAGGTGTCAAAACCTTAATTACCAAAACCCTAGGTCAACTTGACCCACTTTTTCTAGGCTTCGCTAGCCTGTCTTTCCTTCTTCATCTCGCGGTGCTCTAAAGCATCCAATGATGACTTTTTTTGCTTGCTGAGTTGTCCATGATCCTTCTTCCTTTCTGATCTGTCATCCCTGATCTTCTCGTCCAACGGATTTCTTTTCCGTACTTCACTCCATCCTTTCTTCTCTTTTGCTCACTTCGACTCAGTGACAGTTACTGTGTCTCCCGCAAAGCTCGCTTTTTACCTTTCCTTCCTTGTTCTTCGCTTCCTTCCATAACCAAGGGCCAACATTATGGGTTGGGCATTAAACTATAGGAGTGATAAGGAGTGATTGAAACCTGATTGGGGACATCAATTTTCTTCAGGTTCGAGCTTGACAGAGTCACAACCAAATTTTTGGACTAGCCAACATTGAAAAACTCCAGGGTGCCACGTGGCACCCTCTGATTAGGACATGTGTCACCATGTGATTGGCCCGTATGGTACATTCATCACCCAATCAACACATAGTCAACATGCATAGTCAACTGCTAGATCACCATCGTACAACCATGTGTCGTGCCACGCCAATGTCCGTATTGCCAAGTCACCTGCCATATAGCCCAGTCACCCTTCCACGTTAGCATCCGTACAACCACATGTCGTATGTACTGTCGCATGTCAGTCAGTTATCGGGCCACGTCACGTACGAACTGCCACATGTCACGTCCGTACACTGTCATGTGTCAATTCTATATTGGTCCAACTCAGCCTGAAAACACCAAAACTAAGTGACACGTGTCACCTCCTCGTGATACCATGTTTCCATGCTGACATCACCTGTTGTACTTCTAACGTCAACAGTACAACATGTTTATTTGACCAGTTTGACTTTTTTTCCTTTTTGGGAAATAGATCAGAACGCGATATCTTTCGCATACGGTGTCCATTTGCAAAAAATATTATATGGCTGGAATCAACACGATGAGCCTGACGTAATGGCACTAGTTTCATCTGATTCCAATAAATTTTATTTTTAGGTCTTCTTGGATCCATTTTGGATTATGCCTCCCCACTAAGACCTTTTGGTCCTCCAAAAGGGTATTAACTAGTCATCAAGTGCGGGATAGGCCACCCCACTTCTCCTTTGTCTTTAAAATTTTTCTTGTGCACCTGTCTCATCATAATCAATTGCAAAACAACCATGACAACTGACAACATATTGTTAGCCACTTGTACTCTTTCACATCTTACTGAAGCCACTACCATCCATGTTGAAAACATTAGCAGCGATAACATTATAAACATGACTGCAAATGAGCTAATATGTTTGATGTACTTGCATGAAATTAGCTTATCTTGAAGCAAAGTATGATTGAAATTCCATTCTACAACCATCTCATGTTCATTCTTAAGATCAATTGCTTTACTTGGCACAATTATAGGTCTGTTGCTTGCATAAGTTGATTTCCTTAATTCTTCCATTGTTTGAAGAGATTGATTTTATTTTATGTGATGAGCATGTACAACATATTCATTGCCTTCTTTAGTTAAGTGATATTGATTATGTTCCCTGTAGAATATTGTTTTGTGATCATACAAATAAGGGTTGCCTAAGACCATTCCACATTCATTTAGTGGCACCACATCATACGTTACCTCATCCACAAATCTTGATGAAATTGCAAACTTTAAAGTGCATTGCTTTGTTATGTGCAATTTATGATTGTTGCTTATCCATTTAAGTGAGTAAGGTTTATGATGTATCTTAGTTGTCAATCCCAATTGTTTAACCACTTCCTCTGAAATCAAGTTAGATTGAGATCCACTATCTATCAATGTATTGATCTTAGTATGTTTCATTATTACCCTTATGTGAAACAACTTACTTCTAGAATCATATCCATCACCAATTTTACCTGTCAAACCAACTGCCATTGATTTTAGTCTCATCACCTAAATCATATCCCAAGTTTGTTGGCCATGTTTTTGCTGTAACTGTTTGCCTCCATTTCCTTTCTTTGAACCACTTTGGTCTCTTCTCTGGGTGAAATTTCTAGAAATGGTCATCATCGTGCCCTTATTTCTTGCAATGCTTGCAAGAGAGCTTCTCTTCCTTTCTTGTCATTGAATTTGATTTCTTTCCATTCCCCTTTATTTTGTCCTCTTTCCTTGAAGACGATTCCCACAATGCACTCAGTTTCCCATTCGTTACTCCATTCTATATTCGCACTAAGTTTCCCATTCCTCTCCTGGTCTTTCTCCCTTTTGGTGTTGGGATATCATTATCGTCTCTGTCTCTCCAATGTCGTGTGAATGGGGCAAGCTGAAGCGCGGGTCAACCTATTACATTTTTGTGGCACGACACTGTCTACCTAGCCCCTCTTCGGCCCTCTCTCCATCCTCTATCCCCTTCATTAGCCCTGTTGACCCTCCATAGTCTTATCAAAATTGGATTGATGAAGACAATGCAATTACCTACATCGAGGAATAAATTCCCTTGGTTCCCCCCCAAGCTCTTCTGAACTCTCTCCTGCGCACTGCTTCGGGCCCTCAGGAACCTCTGTGTAATTCAGAACAATGGCCTCAAAGCATTGACCCTGTGACAGGATTGGGCGATTGTGTGATTGAGGAAGAGATTCCTCCAAAATGGTTGGAGGAAACAACTATGCTGACTGCACCAGAATTGGGTGGTGATCTAGTTGAGGAAGAGATTCCTCCAAAATGATTGGAGGAATAAATTATGCCAATTTTACCAGTTGCTAACAAGACTCTAAGAGTTGTAGCCCTCCACTAGAGCCACCCAATCCCCTCAGGTTCTTATAAGATCATCTCCAACTAATCTTTGAAATGTGAGGGAACATGGCTGACCAACTCCACCACCAGGATATCCTCAGTTGTCTCTTGGATGTCCTGTTTGATTCCCTTTCAAGCGAGCCTACCAAACAACAGTGCCCAAAATGCATCCAAACGCTCATTTTCGCTCCTGCACGACTACACTCTCCTAGCAATGAAGGTCGCTTGGGTTCGCCTACTATCTAGTTTTTTTGTTGTTATGTTATTAGGTCTAGAGAGGCCACAGTTACAATTTGATTTAGGATTAGTTTTGTTTGGGCAATGTGAACAAAAACATGCTTGTTTGTTTTGTAGGCCACCTATTCCAGTTTCCATTTGTATGGCATAACAGGTGGAAAACTTTTCCATGTGTATTGCTATGAAGACTCTTTAAGGAAATATACATTTTTATTTACAAAAAAAAATATCAATGCATTAGAAACAGAAATAGAAATAGAAATTGACATGGACATTGAAATCAATAAATTAGAAATAGAAATTGAAATAGAATTAGAATTAGAAATGGAAATTGAATAAAAATTGAAATTGATGTATGTACTTTGAAATCTGTTTGTTAGAAATTGACATGTACACTAAAATCAACACATTTAGAAATTGAAATGTACATTGAAATCAATGTGTTAGAAATTGAAATATAAATTAAAATTAGCATAGAAATATAAATTAAAATTGAATAGAAGTTGAAATTGACATTTACACTGAAATCAATGCTTTAGAAATTGACTTGTACACTGAAATAAACAATTATCTATATGTATACTTAACAGAAATATAAGTTGAAATGTACACTAAAATTAATGCATTAGAAATTGAAATTGAAATTGAAATTGACATGTACATTGAAAGAAATGCACAAATTGAATAGAAATTCACATAGAAACGAGACATTGAATAGAAACAAAAATTGAAATTGACATTGAAATTGAAATTGACATTGAATAGAAATTGAAAATGAAATTGACATACATACACTGAAATCAATGCATTAGAAATTGACATGTACACTCAAATCAACAATTATGTATATGGTGCACCGTGACATAACAATGAGACAGTAGTGAAAATATTTCCCTACATCATTATAATTTAAATATGATTTTTACACAATTCAAATCTACATTTTTCGAACTCCCTATTTTGAATTTTATGGGCGAATATAGTGCAAATTTCTGAGAAGACTTGTATATGGTTAAAATGACGCCGCATTACAATGGAAGAAAATATGATTTTAAGCTCTCTTCTCTATCAATTCTTGGAATCAAACCCAAGACTAGAAAATCCCTTGAACATTACAGACTACAAACCTTGAACCACTTACAACTATATGTCAGCATCGAGAAATTTCCCTATGTCTCTTATGCTTTACAAGTCATTTCACATATTTCCGAGAAGCTTTTCTTGGCTAGAATATTTGTTGAAAGAATCACAAAACTTTTTCAGATCCAAACAAATAAATAAATAAAATAGAATAACTATCATTACAGGGTAGAGGGAAAATTATAAATTAATTATTTATATAAAATAATATAATAATTTATTGGCCTTTAAATTTGAAGGTAATATTATGTTTATTAAAATTTATATAAAAATTATTTTTCATAAATAAACATTAATGTTTAAGTTTTACTCGTATATTATATATTAACATTAAATATTCCTTTTACATTATAGAGAAAACACTAAGGAGGGATATCATTTGTGATTTCGGAATATGGTGCATCATTCTTGACCAATTGTATGTGCACCTATCATAACAAAGAGTTTAACATGTATTGTAAACTATGGATTGTTAACATGAGGTTGGAGAATCGGTAATAGTGTACATGAGAGTGCAACCATATCTTTTGTAGATAGGGATTGTGCTTGAAATTGAAATTGAAATTGACATAGAAATAGAAATAGAAATAGAAATTGACATAGAAATTTAAATAGAAATTGACATAGCAATCAACACTGAAATGAAATTTAAATTTAAATTTAAATTTAAATTGAATAGAAATTGAAATTGACATGTACAGTGAAATAAATGCATTAGAAATGGACATGTACACTAAAATCAACAATAATGTATATGTATACTTGATAGAAATAGAAATTGACATGTACATTGAAATCGATGCATTAGAAATTGAATTGACATGTACACTGAAATCAATGCGTTAAAAATTGAAATACAAATACAAATTGACATTGAATAGAAATTGAAATTAAATAGAAATTGAAATTGACATGTACACTGAAATCAACACATCTAGAAATTGAAATGTACACTAAAATCAATGCATTAGAAATGGAATAAAAATTGAATTAGAAATAAAAATTAACATGAAATAGAATTTGACATTGAAATTGAAATTGACATGTACACTGAAATCAATGTGTTAGAAATTGACACATATACTAAAATCAACAATTATCTATATGTATATTGAATAGAAATATAAATTAATGTGTATACTGAAAATAATGTGCCAATTGAATAAAAATTGAAATAGAAATATAAATTGACATAGAAACTGACAAAGAATTTGACATTGAAATCGACATGTACAGTGAAATCAACAATAATGTATATGTATACTGAATAGAAATAGAATTTGACATGCACACTGAAATTAATGCATTGCTTTTAGTGTACATTTTTCATCTTTTAACATTGTTATTTTATTTCTATTCAACTTGTTCCTCATGTAACTCTTGAAGAATACTTTTGAATAACACTCTCTATGTTCTCAACAAACTAAGAAAACTGAGTAAATTTAAAATGATCATATCCATCTCATACATATACATATACAAAATTTTGATCATCTACAAATTGTGTTATTATACTAAAAATTAAAGAATATAGATTGACATCGATCCTTCTTGACAATACTCTCTATACTTTCAACCAACTCAGAAAAACGAGTAAATTTCAAATGATCATATTAATATTCATCATATACATATATACATAATTTTGATCATCTACAAATTGTGTCAATATATTAAAAACTAAAGAAGATAGATTGGCATTGATCATTCTCGATAATAGTCTCTATACTTTCAACCAACTGAGGAAAGTGACTAAATTTTAAATGATCAGATTAATCTTAGACATATACATAATGTTGATCATCTACAATTTATTTGTGATTTTCCACAACTGAAACCAACCTAGATTCATCTCAACCCCGTATCTGCATCGAGAGGGATCAAATCTCTCGAGGTGCAAACATTTCCTCAAGCTTTTCACTTTAAAAGAGATTTTCACTTCAAGATATTTGATCCCTCTTGGTGCTTGATAGATTTGGGGTACAAATAGATCTAGGCTGGTACAAAAATATTTTATTTAAGTTGGACATTGAATATTTTATTTATGGTCGACATTGAATTATTTTTTTTCTATTCATATATATTTTTTAAATGTCACATGTCAAATCCATGTTGAACATGGAAGGAATTACACATCTACCTCATACTGGAGTGTAAAAAATGTCTCTCAGTGCAACAACTAAGTTATGATAAGTTTTGCCACCTTTGAAAATAGAGGTTAAGTACTATACAAATTTCTATCAATAGTGAAAAAACATAAAATACAACACTATTATAAAAGGAAGATGGCAATGGCTTGTTGCATGTATGAGCTAAAATAASTATTTATCCGAGCTTTCCTTTTACATGTTATACATATTAAAATGATTCAAATTTTATGACAATATTAAAGAAAATACACTCACATATATAGTATTACACAAAAATGAGTGAATAAGTAGAAAAACATAAAATACAACATCTTGATAAAAGAAAAATGAGAGAAGTTTTTTTTGAAAGTATCAAAACTCATTATAATTCTGTTATCAATTGGAAGTGAGGACTAAAATATCATTGGTTATTATCTAATGATGTAGGCCAAATGGAGTGTAAAAAATGTCTCTCAATGCAACAACTAAGTTATGATAAGTTTTGTCACCTTTGAAAAGAGAGATTAAATATTATACAAAATCGAATCCATTTACATGTTATACATATTAAAATGATTCAAGTTTTATGACAAATATTAAAGAACATACACTCACATATAGAGTATTACAAAAAAACAACAATGAGTAAGTAGAAAAACATAAAATACAACATATTGATAAAAGGAAAATGAGAGAGAAATTTGTTTTAAAGTGTCAAAACTCATTATAATTTAGTTGTCAATTGGAAGTGAGGACTAAGATATCATTGGTTACTATCTAGTGATGTGGGCCAACTCATCATCCTTATTCAAGGAAAACCATGTCATTTGAAGTGACTKGTTAGTGGTCTATAAGGAGTAGAATTTCACTCTTCCYATATACYTTTGGGTGTTGGGTTGTTAAACTATTTCCTTGCATCCAAGATGAGATCTTAGTCAATTAAAAGTATTTTTAAGTATTACTCCAAAACCAATAAAGTGGTTTCATGTAAACAATATTCATAAGAAAGCTAGTATCTCTTGTGGTTGTTACTAAAACTACTATAACAAGGGCAGCGAGGCTGCTCGTACTGCCTCCTAAGAATATTTGTCGGAGGTAGTATGAGCATCCTTAGTCAAAGTAAAGGCTGCTTACTATACCCCACAACCCGAGTACTACACTCCACTGCTGGAAACCTTGAAATAAGTGATTGAAACCTTGAAATAAGTGAAGGCTGCAATAACACTATAAAGTTATCAGCCAATGAAATGTAAGAAAATTTAGTTTTTTCACATTAAAAAATAAAATTTTAAGTTTCTTATGTTATACATTAAGTTCTTTACAAAAATTTTAAAGTCAAACCAAATTAATAGAGTAGTCAAAGCTAACTCATTGCTATATATACTGTCGGAAGCAATACAATAAGAAAGCTAGTATTTCTTGTGGTCGTCACTAAAACTACTATAATAGGATCATATAATTTTAATAGAATTTATATTAATCCCATATATCAAACCAAAACACTACCTACCTAAACATATAAAAATAAATAGCTTGTCATCTATGTATTTTGATAATCTTTTCTTCAAAACTCTCCATAAAAAAATTATTTAAAAAAAAAGGGTCAACATGAAATTACAACACTCTTTTATGATAGATTGAATTTACTTTAAATTCTAAGGTGCTTAATTGTGTTAAGGCGTAGTCTATCTATTCTGTTTTTTTTCCTTTCCGACGAAGAGACTATGGCTATCGATTTTTGTGCCCCATCCTTAGGCCACCTTGCTCCGTCTGTTGGTCTATTTTCTGCTCCATCCTTTTGTATGTCATCCCCTTCCTCCGTTTTCTTGCTAGGTCATTGAGGCGCCCGTCATCTGGGATAGCTCGAACTATAGGTTCATGTATTGCATGGCTCCTAGGTCCCGCCATATTCAAACATGTTTTCAAACCATCCCACTCCCTTCCTTTTGCATGCATTCCTCCCCTGCTCAACCTAGAGCCTTCCTTTGTTCCTCCCTTGTCCAAATCAATTGACCAACTACAAGATTATGGCCGATGAATGGAAGATTGGATTCAAATTGAGCAGAGGTCGCACTAGTGACAAACCAATAGCGAGGGAAGACGTTTGTAGCACTATCATAAAATTGTCCAGTGAGGAAGGGAAGGAGAATAAAATAAATTTCCAAGCCTTCAACGATAGTGCAAGGAGGAGGATCTTTGGATAAAAATATTGAGAGTCTTGTAGAATGTTTGAAGGAGAGAGATGCATAGCTTGTGGAAAAACAATGTTAGTGAAAGTGTACAACAATGAGAAATTCTGCTCCATTTTCGTGGTGTTCTTCCTATATCCAAACTTGTTGCTTTTTAAAATTGAATCATCCTGAATGTTTCATGAATTAGCCTTTCAGCGTATTTGTGGGTTTCATAAAAGAAATTAGGGCAAGTTGTGCACAAACCTCTTTATTGATGGCAATCCCTATCCATTGCTCGATGCTTAAGGGTTAAATGTAGTTTTCCTTCATCATATATCTCCAAAGTCCATCTAATACAATAACCCCCCATGTTCCTCTAGTTATTAGAGCTTTCAAGTAGTGGGTTAAATATTTTAGACCCTGGCACCCTAATTTATTTGGTTTTGCAACCCTTTTCCACTTCTCTGGGGGGATTTTTTACTTGTCCTTTAGATGTACCCACAAGTACTTGTAGCATTTCATTATGATGTCATTTAAAATTCTATTTGGGATGATAGCTAAGGACATCCAATATACATGCAACCCTCAATATCACTTTTTCAAAGAGTCAATCTCACCCCATGGATAATCATCTCTTGCTCCAAGAATCCATTATCTTCTCAATCCTCTCATGCATCCAAAGTTCTCCCCTTGAGAACTGATCATTTACCATTATTTGAAAACCCAAATACTTCATACATTCTTTAAGGGTCTTGAGTTGTGATGGGAGAATTTGTTTAATAAAGTGATCGTGGGGCTCCTCCAACGTGGAGGTAACCCAATGGGAATGTGGCTGTGTTATTAGTGGAAGTCATTCAATGTAAGGTGGACTAGGTCCACTATATTAAATAATGCCCACTATGGTAGTTAAATATAATAAATGTGAGAAGGATTTCTAAAAGGTTCCTAGGAGATAGAGAGTGCTATATAAAGAAGTGTAAGCAATGTATTGAAGCATGGTGAAGAATATTATTATTGTACAAGCAAGTATTTCTTGAGGAGTTTTATCCTTCCCTAAGGATTAATATATGGTGTTACCCTAGCTCAAGGGTTTATTCTCGTTGCTATTAAGGGTTATTTCTGAAGTATAATTGTAGATCTATTCAGGTACATAACACTCTATCCCCCCCCACTCTCTCTCTTTCTACCCCCCTCTCCCAACCTC
>JASDQU010032904.1:2041-21342 GCA_032191745.1 Picea mariana | reverse complement strand
TTCAATCCCTCGAACTGTTCGACCAAACAAACTCTCTATATTCTCTTTGAAAGTTGTATCCATGTGCACAAATTCAACTTTATGTATACATATTTTTTGGGAAGTAATGTCATTTTTTTTGGATATCATTATTTGTCTATCTGTTGGCATAGGGGAAGACCCAGTGTTCAACGCTTACAAAAACACACCAACAAAACTCTAACCACCGACCCTTTCGGCAACACCTGCGAAGAATATGAAGTCTCACTCGAGGTAGAGGCAGGGGTGGTTGCAAGAATAAGATGTATGTAACCTTAGCTAGGACACAGATCTGTGATTGTAAAATCTTAACAAAGCACTTAGCAATTATAGTTCATTAATATTCAGTATTAGTTTACAGCAGAGCTAAACCCTAATAATAGATCAGTGTAGTATTCACATAGGTCCACTAGATTCAAGCACTAAGCATACCAACATAGATTGGATCTAGCATTCATTCAAATTATTCAGCACTAAGCTATCATATTAGAATCTTCTAAGCATATATCAGTGCACTAAGCATTTAATTACATAAACAAGAGAACAACCATAAAGAACAAAGCAACCACAACACATGATATATGTGGTTCATCCCCACCCTAAGGATACATCCACCGACCCTTCTTCTTTATTTATTTTTGTCAATCTTATACATGCACAGAGCCATGATATCTTACTCTGCAGAGGACAAGAGACCTGCACGCACTCCACTAGATCCTCCTTTCCTCAGTTACAACACAAAGCCTCTTCACAGTCTCTTGCAATCACTTGCACTTAGCCTTGAAAATCTCACACAACATGCACAAAGAATTTACAATCATTGCTTGCACTTAGCATAACACTAAAAGCCTCTTCTCCACCCCTTCTCTTACATCACCTAGAATTATATTTAAACATTACAAAGAGGGCCTAAACATGGGTAAACCCATGGGCTGACATTCCCATACCCGTTACATAATCCCAAAACCCAAAAGGCCCTAAAAAGGGGCCGATATCCCACAATATCTTCTTTGACTTTCACTCCATATTCGAAAGCCTATCAAAGTCCTAAAAATAGGTCAAACATAACCAAGGATCCTCAAAACTTGGTCAAGGGCCAACAGGCCCCCAACACTCACCTGTGACTTATCTCGAGTCATTCTGGTCTAGGTAGCTCTGCTTCAAAATCCTTGATCTTGACTTGAGCTGCTTCAACCTATTTTTTCACCATGATCTCCTGCTCGATGAATTCTTGGGTAACTTCTTCGTTGACAGGTCCCTCTAAGCGTTGTTCAGCTACAGTGATGACTTGCTCTAGTTCTGCTCCTCGGCCTTCAATCTCTGTGAATAGTTGGCAAGCCTCATCTTGTGTTGGTTGGAGCCTCTGAGTCACTTCCATGAATTTTCTCTGAATGGTGTGGACCTGCTGTTGAGCAGTGCGTTGTTCTTGGGATCACTTCATCCTCTCAATGCCTGACAGGGGCTTCAACTATGCCTGTACTGTTTTTTCTTGCTGCTTTGCCTCCTAGAGCTGTGACTCTAGTGCCTTTAGTTCAGGATCCTTAATGAGTCACTCATAAGTCTGGGCACTACAATCACTTAGTTGTTTACGTTCCATGGCAAGGGATTTGATTCTCTCAACTGCACTTCAAGCAGTTTCTTCTCTTTGATCCCACACATCCTGCATAAGTGTTGGGCATTGTTCATAGCTCTAAGTCTGCTATTATTTGTTGAAGTTGTTGGATAGCTTCCATGAGTTGTGCTACTTGATGCTCCACTCAGTCTTCTACCTTTGGCTCTAATTTTTTCATAGAGAGAACTGCTCTATCGACTGCTTCTTTGACTCCAAGCTGCTATGTGAGAAACTGCTCTTTTTCTTGCTTGAACTACGCCCTCTCTTATTCAAACTTATCTTGAAGGTCATATTTCTCCTATTGTGCGACCCAACATTTCTCTACCATTTCTTCTTGGGCTTGTTTCAAGGCCATTGTGGCCTGGTATTTCTCAGCTTGTGCTCAATGAAGGTGAGCTTCGGTCACATTAGCTAGTCTACGGAGTTGGGCAGGATCATCTACCAACTCTGGTTCTTCTGATGGCAGGGGCACAGTAAATACTGCACGACAGGATTGAAGGGCCTGTTGTACCCCTCTGAATTCAACCTCGATCTTGTAATACATCTCCTCCTACTTGGCTTCATGTTTCTGAAAGATTTCCTGCGAGGCATCTGCTACACCTGCGATGATGAAGTCGAAGTCATCTACAGTGAGCACAGTCTGCATCTTAGTCAAGGTGGCTATGGATTTCTTTCAGGAAGTGGGTTTCTTGGGGGAAACCTTCCTTTTATTCAAGGGATCATCCTCATCAATAGGATCCCTAGGCGGTGTTATTTCTCCCTACTTCTGTTGATCGTCTTTTCCGTGGGTCTCTTCTTGATCTACTTCGTCATCACCCCCTCGGCTAGGTGATACTGAAGCAGTTTCTTCCAATGCGTTGCTCAAGTTTTGTACCTCTTCGGTCTTCTTCCTTCTGTTGGGTCCAGGAGTATCCTTTGCTTCATGAGTGGTCTTAGGGCTACCGATTAGTTCAGGGTCTGAAATTTTTGTGGGGTTAGCAGGGATGAGGAGCTTTTTAGACCAGTCCTTGGTTATCTCTTCGAGTTACTCCTCTATGATCTTGATTATGATTGAAGCTATTCTTTATGCTTATCTGTGCACATGGTGATATAAATGAAGTGTCGATCTACATGAAACTTCACGAGGGGTCATAACCGATGAAGGGTGTTTGGCATCATGCGAGGGACAACTTAAATATCCCTCTTCAGTTGGAGATAATATGTATGAAAGACTATGTTCGACTGTCACTGTCTTCCCATATCATTTGAGTACCAGAGCATGGTGAACTTTGTAGCGAGTGGCTCGAACGGCACAATGTCCAGGAAGGTCACACCTTTCGGTATATCCCAAGTGGTAAATGCGATGAGGATCAGGAGCCAACTAAAGTGGAACTCATAGCCTTGATCTTGATCTTTGCGATAGTCTAATTCCATCTGGTTGACCAAGTACTTCACTGAGTTCATCTGGATTCCTTCTACACATTTCCTAGTGAGGTCAACAACGAATCCTATGATGAGATTTCCTGCGATCAGTTGGCAGGCCAGGCACACTGCTCCATTCTAGATGGAAGCTACCTTGTAGCCTTGTGTTCCCTTTTCTATATTTCCATATGTGTCTTTGATATTTTGTTCCAATGCATGATTAGTAGCCTTCTCTGGGTAGAAGTCCTATGGGTAAGGTCCCTACATGCTCAATCCGGTAATCATATGGATCAATGTTAGATCAACTATGATGCATCAGTCTAGACATAGGTAGGCGCCATGGTAACATGAGAGTAAGATATTAACACATGTGTTAACCTCCTGGTTCCTTCCAAAGTGTGGAATATTCATTGCATTCAAGAGGGTGGACTGGGCGAGGTTCATAGTCCATGGCTAGGGGATTATTTTTGAGTTCTTCCCCTTTGTCCTGGTCAAGTATTTGTAAGGAGCAAGCATACTATGGTTCTTGTGGTCTCCTATGTTGAAGTCACTGAAATTCAACGTTGTGATCTTATCCTGTTCCATTCTAACAACGCTTATCCCCTTCGGGAGGTACGCAATAATCATGGTGTACTCAAAGTCCCTTGGGATGCTGTCACAAATCATCGCATTGGCCAGAGGCGGGATGTAGTTGGGTAAGATGGTCAATATTATCTTCTCATTTGCCAAGTCGATCAAAAATTCTTCAACGATTTTATCTATGGCACTGATCTCGTCCAACGTGCATGCTTAGATCGAATAACTTAGATGGATGAATGAGTGCTCAAAGAAATAGAACTAGTGTCGATCTTACTAAACACAATGCGGCAGAAATGAGTTAGCTAGGATATAATTCGCAAAAGTGTTTTCGGTGCAACACTCAATGCAATAAGTATATAGCAGTGTAGAGGGTCTCTCCAACGGATAAGAGGCCTTCATCAATGCAGTTCTTCCTATTTTGGTGCAGTCCCAATGGTCTAATGGAAATATTTCTGGCCATAAATGTTGTTCTAACAGTTCGGGGCATCGGGATAATGGTTATAATGCTTTTAACGGCTCTATTGCTTTGCCATGTTGTGTTGTTCTGATATCCCAATGAAGTTCCAGTCTTGCAAACCTTCCTTCTTCGAAGTCCCCTCTATAACCTTCTCTAACCTTTCTATCTTTTCTCTCTTCTTACTGAGCTTCTTATCCTTCTTCCCTGTAGTCTTCGTCTCGATTATCCTCTTTCCATTCTGATTGTTATCTCCTTTTGGCATAGTAACTTCACACTGTTGATATTCTTTCATAGGGTCAAAGATAAGTATGTCTTCTCTATCTGGGGTAGGTTTTATACTCGTCTATGAGTCTACTTGTGTTCTTTCAACTTCGACATCGAAGTTTTTGGTTCTAAGTAGCTTCGATCTGTTCTCTTGTTCTTCAATCAAGTGTGTTATCCTCCTAGTCATGAAATCTTTTAATTCTTGCTTCTTCGTCTCTAAGACTTCTCTTCTTTCCTTCTGGCCTAATTTGTTTCAATCCAAGGTTTCCCTAGTAATATAGAAAATGGGGCGTTGTTCTCAATAAATTTAACAATCTCAAAATCTTCCTCTGTAAAGGTTCCATGAGAACTCATAGATATCTAGGTGAGCCTTCCACATAGGGTTATCAGCTTCCCTCTAAATAATCATATTCCTCCCAATGAAGGAATCATAGCAAGGCTTTCCTAAAGTTTCCCAAGTTCTTTTTGTCATGATATTTACTTGTGTTTATTCATCCAGAACATAGTCAATGTCAAAGTCTTCTATTCTTGCTTCTATGCATTCTTTTTCTTGGAATATCTCTGATAAGTTGATATTTCTGTGATCATTTAGGCTTTCTTTCATTTGTAGCAATACATTCTCTTATTCTTTCTGGGGTTCTACCATGGTCTCATTTTCTTGACCTTCCTCAGGTTTTTCTTGTCTCATATTCATTCTGTCAATCTTGGCAATCATTCTAGGGAAATCTAAAACTTCATGATCCATAGATTTACAACAAATACAACTAGGTATTCTACTAGGGCATTTCTTAGCATGATGTCCTAGTATTCTACAACTGTAACAAATATTTAATCCTCTCTTTCTTTGAAATGATCACCAACCTTTCCTATACTATGCACTAGGATCTGTAACATCCCCTTCACTACAGCCACGAGAGAAGCATTTTTTTTTTTTTAAGAATTAAGAGGCAAGAAGGAAATGACGACAATAGTTTAACTGCACCACATATGACGAACATAAGCACACAACCTAGAAAACAGAAAACTATGAATCCACTCACTAGCACAAGGGCAACTAGGCAAACATGCGCATAATAACAAGGAGGAACGACTACCTGCCTGACACAACAAGACACTCCTACATGCTAAGGGACAACTTCCCCTTCCCAACACAACAACATTAATGAACAAGACTAGAACCTCAAGGTGCATGAGCCAAATGCACGAAGGTGTTCCACCCATGCACCCAAGCAACTTACCACGCTCGAAAACACTCCCCAACACGCACCGACTCTGGTCAGGTTTTCATTCACCGCTATCCCATTGGGCATGCCATGATCCCCTCATTAGGAATCATTTTGTCCCCAGGTGATAGATGCGTCAACAACCTTGGCACTACTAATCCTATAAGGACTAATGACTCTAGATAAATATGACGCACTAGAAACCAAATAACGAAAGGAAAACCACACCCATACCCCAACAACAGGTCAACGAAATGCTAGAGGACGAAGACAAGGGATGACACAAGCCAATACATGACATCATCCCCGACCCAACCAATCACCCAGTTTGAACCAGTCAATGATTACAATCTATTTTAACATGGGTTCCAATATAAATGGGGCACATCAAAGTTACAATTAGGCAATAATGCACCCGCTAATTTAACGTTAATACAATCAATTTGCAAGTCTAAGTAATCAATACTAAAACTATAATTATAAATACCATCTAACTAGCCATTAACTTGAATAATAATATCCATAATCTTAATGTAGGATGCTACCATTATAACACTTATGAACAATTTAATCTCAACATGTAGTCTAGCTATATTGACCGAACCAACAATACTAGCTGTGTATTATCATTGAGAAGGAACTCTAACTACTAACATCATTGTAGAAATATAACAAAGAAATTAACATAGCAATTACGTAACGATTAACTTAGCAATAACAAGTCAACTCACATGATTGTTATCATAACAAGTAATATAGCAATAACAAGGCAATTAACATGTTGATTAACCTAACAATTAATATAATAGTAACAAGGCAATTACATGACTATTAACATGACAATTAATAGCACAATACGAAGGTGATTTACATAATTGTTATCATAACAAGTAATAAAGTAATAACAAGGTGATTAACATGTTGTTTAACATAACAATTAATACAACAATAACAAAGCAATTTATATGACTGTTACATAACAATTAATAGCTCAATAACAAGGTGATTACATACTGTTAACCATTTAACTTGCTGCAACAATTAATCAATAAGAAGGAATTTGTTGATCATTAACTCACTGTAGAAAATAACATGGCAATTAATATGGCAAATAATATAGCATTTACATTGCAATTTAACATGGCAATTAATAGTAAGAAGGAAACTACTCACCATTAATATTGTTGTAGCAATTGTTCTCGCAATTAATATGGCATTTAATATAGCATGTATCATTGCAAATAACATGGTAGTTAATATGGCCAGTAACATCGCCATGGTAATTAAAGTTTGGTAGTGAGAACGCTGGGTATACCCTCTAAGTGAAGGAGAATAAAAGGACAATACAAAACTATAGAAGGATCATCTCGTGGTCATTCAACAACAACTTAGTCAACATTTAAGGCAAATTTGTGTCCATTCTAGAAAACACAGTCATCATTCTAACTAACAATTTGTGTCCCTTCAACATTGAACTCAGTCAATCAATTTAAAGGCAAAAACATGGGTATTTCAACAACAATCTCTGTCAAATTTTAAAAGAAAAAATGCGGGCATTTCAACAACAATCTCAGTCAACTTTTAATAGCAAAAACATGGGCATTTCAACAACAATCTATGCCTACTTTTAAAAGCAAAAACATGGGCATTTCAACAACAATCTTTGTCAACGTTTAAAAGAAAAAATGCGGGCATTTCAACAACAATATCTGTCAAATTTTAAAAGAAAATCCGTGGTCATTTCAACAACAATCTCTGTCAATTGTTAAAGCAAAACCGTGGGCATTTTAACAACAATCTCTGTCAAATTTTAAAAGCAAAAACGTGGGCATTTCAAAGACAATCTCTATCAACTTTTAAAAGAAAAAACATGGGCACTTCAATGGCAATATAAGACATGTTTTAAATGGAAAAATCATGGTTTACCTTTTTCATTGATCAGATGCCAAATGCAAACGCATACATGAATGACCAAAAATCCCTTCCCTTACTAGGATACCAATTATAAAAACAGAGATAGGGAAATGATTTCGTTTTTCCATTGCCAGGATACCAATACAACGCAGACATGAATAACAAAAAAAGAAAATGTTTTTCCATTTCTAGGATACCAAATATAAAAATGCAGATAGGGAATCAAATTGTTTTTGCATTGCTAGAATACCAATACAATGCAGACATGAATAACAAATAAAAACGTTTTTCCATTCTAGGATACCAATACAAAAATGAAAACATGAAATCAGTTATTTTTTCCATTGCTAGGATACCAATATAATGAAGACCACAATAAGAGAAACACAAGGATCTATTGGGAAAAGTTATTGAAATGATCGGAGGGATTCTAACAGTCAAGGTGCAGAGAAAAACCAACAAGGACGCAAGATAATCCATACGGATAGGTCTTTTCTAGATGGCACAAGTTAAAACAATCAGCCAAGGACAACAACGAAGGTAGACGACTAACAAGAACATCCTTCTCTCATCATCCATGCACAAGAAAGAAGGGCGTTGAGATCCATAGGTCTATTAATGCCAAAGCGACGACCATAGATCAGGCTCCTGGTCGACTTCTTAGGTCGGGATTGATGAGCTAGGGATGAAAGGAAAAAACAACCACAATCTTCACAAATCAAAACACCAAAGGGTAGTCAAGATATGCCAGTAATCGAAGNGCATAGATCAGGCTCCTGGTCGACTTCTTAGGTCGGGATTGATGAGCTAGGGATGAAAGGAAAAAACAACCACAATCTTCACAAATCAAAACACCAAAGGGTAGTCAAGATATGCCAGTAATCGAAGGCCATGGGAGTCAATCACTCATCGAGCTAAAGGCTATGGAAAAATTCAGTCATCAACTAGAACACTAAGACAATCAATTTCCTTACCCAATTAAACATGCAGATCCAAGGCATAAATCACTCTACAATCTACCATGAAAAAATAAAGAAAGTTTATCATTGCTTGCCCACCCACTCTGAGTTGATGTCTTGCGCTCCGTGCTACTCCCTCTTTCCAACCAATGAGACTTCATTGGTACCTCCCAACCAATGCTAGGGGTACTCTTCTTCCCCCTTAGCCCCCCGAGCTGTAAAGGGGACACACACATTAACTAGAGAATCAGCTAGCTCTCAGCTCACCTCGCAAGGCCGAGCTACCACTCCTCACCGAGTTGGGTATCCCAACTCCCACAAGCTAAGTCAATCAATTATAGATTTCTGCAGCGTAATGTTACACAAAACATAAGAGGTCCATCATCATTTTCGTCCCTCCATTATATAGAGTTTTGAAGTCCCTTACTTTCCCAAATCCCATTTTATTAAATGTTTAATAAATTAATTCATAAAAATTCCTCCCCGTACATGTGTCACCCATCCCCCTCATTGCTCCAAAAACTAATTTCTTTAATTAATTAATTACCCTTATTTCCCTCACCCACCTAGAGTCACTCCTAGAATCGCTCCTAGGTGTCCCCAAATTCCCTTATAGGTTTTAATGACTTTCCCCATTATTAATTTGCTAGTTCAGTTTTAAATTAGAAAGTTCTTAAATGGTAGATACCTTACTAATTTGGACTAACTGCTTTTTCCTAGTGTTTCCCCTTCTTTTAAGGTTTCTACTTTTTCCTAGTTTCCTACTTATTTTAGATTTCCCCTTTTTCCCTTTTTAATTAAACTCAAAAAGGCATGTGAATAAACTTACCCTTTTTCCCTAATTTAATGAATTAAATTTTTAATTAGCATAAAGTGAAACAATCATTCTCCTTTTTAATTTTTTATCGCAAAAGATTTTTATAAAACGCTTTAATTGCTTACCCCCTTCTTGTCACAATGTTAATGAAGATTATCTTTATTATCTATTTTATTTTATTTTTATTTTTATTTTTATATATGTTTATTTTTATTATTATTTTTTTTATAAAAGGGTAAACTTTTACCACCAGCAAAGATTAGACCTAGACCTTAATTTCCTAGGTGGGGCGACACATTTCTTTTTTTAGGGAAAGGTTTCAAATCTTCCTTAATAATTTATTGTCCTAAAGCCATCTAGGTTTATTAATTTATTAAATAACCATGCGACATGCCCTTCAGGATGCACTAGGTTCTCCAAGGGTGTCACTCACCTCTTTCGATTTCTCTTGTGCAACGTGCCCTTCAGGACTCACCACGTGTTCCAAGGGTTCCACTCACCTCTTTCCATTTTTCTTGCACGACATGCCCTTCAGGATGCACCATGTGCTCCAAGGGTGCCACTTGCCTCTTAACTAACTTGGTAGACATCAAAAACCCCTAGAGTCAATACTCCACTAGGTGATCATGTGGGAGACTAAGGGCCTCTAAGGAATAAGACCCCTTCCTTATTACGGGCCCCTTAGAATCATCGTGAGTTACTATCGCAATATGTCCTCATGACATCGCGGGTCCTCTCAAATTAGGTAATCATTAACCTACAGTGTGAGCCACAGCAGGAGTGCTAGTAGGTTGTGGCAGGGCTGCTATCCACACCTCTCCTTCAATGTCTTTGGTAGTTGATCATGAACCCTCTACTCCACATATGAGTCTAGTTAGAAAGCTATCGTCAGCCTGCATCATCAATGAATCATGTTAGAAATATATCCATATCATATCATCTAATCAAATGCACTAATATCACATATATAAAAATCAAACCCCATTAGTTCACTCCCTGACTCGATTCAGAGTCCAAGGCGTTCCATCGATGCCTTTGCATCCTCAAGGTCCAAAATCCTGCACGCTCAGTAAAACTGAGTCAATAGCACCTGTCTATGTCAATGCAGCAAAACAACATGACATCAACCCATAACGCCTCATAATCAAAATGAATGTTTTAATAGCATAATTATCCTGGTCACTTGGGAGCAAGTGTCCTCAAAAAATAAGTTCGCTCAGTGTGCAAGAGTAGGATGTTACATACACCCCCTCTTGGTTTAAACTTCATCCCAAAGTTTCATAGTATAAGTGCCGAAATAATGTGTATCAGAGTATCATAAGTCTATCTATAAAAAAAAAAATGGAAAATGTTGGCGCATATCATATTTGGCCTCCTAGGTTGTCGAGTGCGGACTATAGTTGTCCCACTAGACCTTGACCTGATCTACTGTTCAACTCCGTAGCTGTCGAACGTGATGATCCAGGATGTGTATTGGTTCAACCATGGGTTCCCCCTCATCTGATACCTGCAAGGAACTCATGTCAATAACATGTGTAGGATCACTAATATAATGTCTCAAAACCAATACATGAAAAACATCGTGCATACGCCTCAAAGAATCAGGAAAGGCTAGTCGATAGGCCACGGGCCCCTTTCTCTCCACAATCTCGAAAGGTACCATGAACTTAGGAGAGAGTTTAGCTCCCTTTCCAAACTCGATCGAACTCTTATGTAGTTTAACCCACAAGAAGACTCGATTGCTGACCTCGTAACTACGGTCGACACGGTGTGCATCGACATAACTCTTCTGTCGATCTTGCGCTTCTTTAATCCTTTTTCTTATTGTTTTCATTTTCTCTTCCATTTCTTGGATCTCTTCTAGTACCACCAAGACCCTATCCTCAAGCCGATCCCAAATCAAAGGTGTCTGACATGGTCGCCCATAAAGAAACTCGAAAGGCACCATCTTAATGGTGCTTTGGTAACTGTTGTTATAAGCGAATTCCACCAGTGGCAAGAATTCTTCCCAACTCTTTTGTTGGTCCATCACGTACATGGGCAACATGTCCTCTAAGATCTGGTTCATTCGTTCGTTCCTCCCAATAGTCTCCAGGTGGTATGCAGTATTGAAGTTAAGTTGGGTTCCCAAGTCCTCTTGGAAACTCGTCCAAAATCGTCCAGTAAACACCGATCCTCGATCGGATATAATCCTCTTAGGCATGCCATGCAGCCTCATAATCTCACTGATGAAAACTCTAGCTATGTTAGGTGCCTAATAAGTCATACGCATAGGAGTAAAGTGAGCACTCTTTGTTAGAGTGTCTACTACTATGAAAATCGAGTCATGTCTCCTTGTCATTAGTGGAAATCCAACAATAAAATCCATTGAAATAACCTCCCATTTTGATTCTGGAATAGCATGTGGCTGTAGTAATATTGCTGGATGTCTATGTTCACCCTTCACCTGCTAACATTCTAGACATCTGGCCACATAGTTGACTATATTTTCCTTCATTCCCTTCCAGAAGAATAAGGGTTTAAGGTCTGCCCTCATCTTCGTGACTCCTAGGTGAGCCATGTACACTGCTCTATGAGCCTCGTTTAGGATCAAACTCCTCAAATCATCGTTTGGTGGTACGTAAATCCAATTTTTAAACCTCAATAATCCATCATCGTTAAATGTAAATCCTTCAAATCTTGGTACCATCAACGTGTTTTGTCTGATAAAACCCTCGACCTCTTTGTACTAGTCATCGTCACGCTATAAAATTAGAATATTTTCACATAGATTCGTCTGAAGAGGCAACACTGAAAGGATGTGTGGTCTTCAACTCAATGCATCTTCCACTCAGTTCACTGTTCCTTTTATGTAAGAAATCTCAAAGTCGTACTCGCTAAGTAATTCCGACCAACGTCGTTGTTGCACATTCAGGTCGCTTTGTGTAAAGATGTGTTGTAGTCCACAATGGTCTGTCTTTAGTTCAAATTTCCATCCAACAAGGTAGTGTCTCCAAACCTTCAAGGCATATACGATGTCTAAAAACTCCAAATCGTGCATCGCATAGTTCTCCTCATGCCTTCTCAGTTTCCTCGAGATGTAAGCGATCACTCGACAGTCTTGCATCAAGACTCCGCCTAAGACTTCTTTGGATGCGTCAGTGCATACCAAGAATTCTGCATCCATGTCAGGGACATTTAGTATTGGTGTTATTTTCAATAGCTCCTTGAGCCTCCAAAATGCTTCCGCACATTTCTCGATCCAAACAAACTTCTTGTTTTTCTTCTGCAATTCTATGATTGGATTTTCTATCTTCAAAAATCCCTCAATGAACCATTGATAGTATCCTTCTAAACCCATGAATATGTGTACTTCCAGGACATTCATTGGCATAGGCCATTCCATAATAGCCTCTACTTTTGTGGGATCCACGATGATACCTTCACTGGAGATGACATGCCCTAAGTAGTGAATCTTTGATTGATAAAATGAGCATTTGGACAACTTCCCATACAATTTGTGCTCTCGTAGACACTGTAGTACCAAGCGCAAGTGCTGGTCATGCTCCTCTATCATCTGAGAGTAAATCAAAATATCATCAATGAATACTTGGAAGAACTTGTCCAAGTACTCGCAGAACAACCCCTTCATCAAAATCATGAATACCCTTGGGGTGTTCATCGGTCAAAATGGTAAAATAGTAAACTCATAATGTCCAAACCTCATCTTAAAGGAGGTCTTAGGGACGTCATCCTCCTTAATCTGTAACTAGTGGTATCCCGATCGCAATTCGATCTTTGAGAACACCATCACACCCATCATTTGATCGAACAGATCATCAATCCTTGAAAATGGATATTGATTCTTGATTGTTGCCTTGTTCAATTGACACTAGTCAATGCAGAGCCTCAACGACCCATCCTTCTTTCATATGAAAATAACATGTGCACCCCACGGTGACAAACTTGGACGTAATAGTCCCAGGTCCAACAACTCCTTCAGTTGCATTCTCAACTCCTGTAACTCCGGGTTTGACATCCGATAAGGCGTTCTCACTATCGGTTCAGTCCCCGGTTTTATGTCTATGGTAAACTCCAATTCCCTCTCTAGCGGAATCGCAGTTAACTCCTCTGGAAAGACGTCTACAAACTCTTTCACCATAGGAAGGTGTTCTAAACCTTCTGCTATTCCCTTCTTGTTTAACGCAAGGATCACATAAATCTTACATCCCTTGTGCATGCTCTTCTGAAGCTGCAAGGAAGATATGAACCTCAGGGAAAATCCATAGTTCCATCCTACAATCACACATCTCTGTCCCTCATCATTGACCAAGCTCAACTGTTTCATCTTATAGTTGAGTATCGCCTCATGCGATTCCAAACAATCCATACTGATCACGATGTAATAAGATCCTAAGATCGTGATGTACAGGTTGGCCCCAGTGACAAACTCTCCCAGGATAAGGGTACAGCCTGTAACCTTTCCTCCAACCTTCTGTTTGGATCCAGAATCCATCTCTACGAATCTAAACTTGTCCTATTTGATTGCCTTTACCTTAATTCTTTTTAGCACCTCACTATAAATGAAACTCTTGGTAGCACCGATATCTATCAAAATACTAAGGGTCTGGTCAAAGGCGGTACTTGATGTCTTGAGCACAGTCGAATAGTGCTCTACCTAGCAGTTATTCACCGCTGCATGAATCTGATGGGCCTTGCCCAAATCTCCCATGGTAGTGGGTCCGACTGATCCATATGCTCTAGTCCTCTCCACAAAGAAGTCGCGTTGGTAGTGTGGCTCCCCACACATCCAACACCTACTCTTCGGTCTAGTAGTCCTGGTACACAAAGTAGAATATGACGGCCCACTAGCCTAGAATCCTGGTCTGTTTTGTTGAACAGGCCTAAACTGTTGCTGATATGGTTGACACTTCTATTGATGTTGTGGTCCCCGATAAGGTGTCCGCTGCTAAGGCATCAGTGGCTGAGGTGTAGTGAAAGTGGATCCTCTATGGAAGCCATGATATCTGATCGAATGTATAGCTAGTTTCTGATGTTGTTGTGCACTAGATGACACCTACCTTGTCGGTCTCACTGAAGTCATGCTCTAACCCCCACTGATAAGCTCCTCCTCTTTTATGAGGGCCTTCTAGATGGAATCATGCAAGGTTTGAGGCATCAGAATCCTAACCTTTGCATGTATGCTGCCATTAAGACCGAACATGAACCTATTGACCTTAATTTTCTCCATGTTAATATGTGGAGCATACCGAAGAAACTCCATAAAACGGGCACCATACGGACGCCTTGTCGTAAGGCATTGAACTCGTTCAACTGACGCTCAATTAATTCCTCTGATAGGTACCTCTCTCAGAACCATTCCTTGAAAAGTTCCCATGACACGTATTCGACGACCATGTTTAGCTACGGTAGGAGCATCTTCCACTATAGAAGAGCACTCCCCTTCAGTTGAAATACTGCCATGTGGACCTTCATGTTGGAGATATAGTCACGAAGTGAAAAGCACATCGCCATATTCTCCAACCATGCCTCGGTGACTGCGTCGTCTGGGGAACCAAATAACTTGGGAAATTTTACCTTCTCAAGCTCACGGTGAATGCTACCAGTACCAACTAGAGCATGCGGTGGACCCTCAGGGGGTGCTGATGTTGTGGCCTCATCTCTATCCAAATGGATGATCAGTGCCTCAAACATGCGCTAAAAAGATCTCATCTTTCTGACCACATAACCTACTGCCATTTTCTCCTGCCCAAAAACCTATTCATCTCCCTGGGGGTCAAACCCCTAAGGCATGGATGATACTGGAGGCGTCGCGCCTCCTCCCCTAGCACCTTGTTGTCTACCTTCGCGACGTCCTCTAACCATGATTACCTGCACGAGTACAAGTCAAGTTATTTAGCAACATTATAATCAAATCATATCAATGAAATCTATAGTGATCCCAAGTCACGGGTTGGACCCACTCTCATAAAAAGTGTAACATCCCCTTCATTACGGCCACGGGCGAAGCAATTTTTTTATTTTTTTTTAAGAATTAAGAGGCAAGAAGGAAATGATGACAATGGTTCAACCACACCATAGACGACGAACATAAGCATGGAACCCAAGCAACAAAAAACTATGACTCCACTCACTGGCACAAGGGCAACTGGACAAACATGCACAGAATAACAAGGAGGAACGACTACCCTCCCGATGCAACAAGACACTTCTACACGCTAAGGGACAACTTCCCCTTCCCGACACAACAACGTTGACGAACAAGACTAGAACCTCCAGGTGCATGAACCAAATGCACGAAGGCGTTCCACCCATGCACCCAGGCAACTTACCATGCTCGACAACACTCCCCAACACGCACTGAGTCCGTCCAGGTTTTCGTTCACCACTATCCCATTGGGCATCCCATGATCCCCTCATCAAGAATCATGTCATCCCCAGGTGATGGACACATCGACAACCTTGACACCACTCATCCTATCAAGATTGAGGACTCTATATAAATTCGACGCACTAGAAACCAAATACCGAAAGGAAAACCACACCCATACCCCAACAATAGGTCGACAGAATGCTAGAGGATGAAGACAAGGAATGACAGAAGCCAATACAAGACATCATCCCTGACCCAACCAATCACCTAGTCTGAACCAATCAATGATTACAATATATTTTAACATGGGTTCCAATCTAAACGGGGCACGTCAAAGTTACAAGTAGTCAACAATGCACCCGCTAATTTAACGTTAATACAATCAATCTTGCAAGTTTAAGTAATCAATAATAAAACTAAAATTATAAATACCATATAACTAGTCATTAACTTGAATAACAATATCAACAATCTTAATGTAGGATGCTACCATTATAACACTTATGAACAATTTAATCTCAACATGTAGTCTAGCTATATTGACCGAACCAATAATACTAGTTGTCTATTATAATTTAGAAGGAACTGTGAACTACTAACATCGTTGTAGCAATATAACAAGGCAATTAACATAGCAGTTACCTAACGATTAAATTAGCAATAACAAGGCAATTCACATGGTTGTTATCATAACAAGTAATATAGCAATAACAAGGCGATTAACATGTTGATTAACATAACAATTAATATAACAATAACAAGGCAAATACATGATTGTTAACATGACAATTAATAGCACAATAGGAAGGCAATTTACATAGTTGTTATCAAAACAAGTAATAAAGCAATAACAAGGAGATTCACATGTTTTTTAACATAACAACTAATACAACAATAAAAAGGCAATTTATATGATTGTTACATAACAATTAATAGCTCAATAACAAGGTGATTACACACCGTTAACCATTTAAATCGTTGCAACAATTAATCAATAAGAAGGAATTTGTTGATCATTAACTCACTGTAGCAAATAACATGGCAATTAATATGGCAAATAATATAGCATTTACATTGCAATTTAACATGGTAGTTAATAGTAAGAGGGAAACCGCTGACCATTAATATTGTTGTAGCAATTGTTCTGGCAATTAATATGGCATTTAATATAACATTTATCATTGCAAATAACATGGTAATTAATATGGCTAGTAACATCGTTGTGGTAATTAAAGTTTGGCAATGAGAATGGTGGGTATACACTCTAATTGAAGGAGAATAAAAGGAAAATACAAAACTGCAGAAGGATCATCTCATGGTCATTCAACAACAACTCAGTAAACATTTAAGGAAATTTCGTGTCCATTCCAACAAACAAAGTCATCATTCGAACTAGAAATTCATGTCCCTTCAACAATGAACTCAGTCAATCAATTTAAAGACAAAAACCTGGGTATTTCAATAACAATCTTTGTCAAATTTTAAAAGAAAAAACATGGGCATTTCAACAAAAATCTTAGTCAACTTTTAAAAGTAAAAACGTGGGCATTTCAATAGAAATCTCTGTCTACTTTTAAAAGCAAAAATGTGGGCATTTCAACAACAATCTCTGTCAACTTTTAAAAGAAAAAATGCGGGCATTTCAATAGAAATCTATGTCAACTTTTAAAAGAAAAAACGTGGACATTTCAACAACAATCTCTGTCAGTTGTTAAAGAAAAAACATGGGCATTTCAACAGCAATCTCTATCAACTTTTAAAAGAAAAAGCATGGGCATTTCAACGTCAATCTCTATCAACTTTTAAAATAAAAAACATGGGCACTTCAACGACAATCTCAAACACATTTTAAATGGAAAAATCATTATTTCCCTTTTTCATTGCCTGAATGCCAAATGCAAACGCATACAAGAATGAGAAAAACACCCTTCCCTTAACAGGATACCAATTATTAAAACACAGACTGGGAAATGATTTTGTTTTTCCATTGCCAGGATACCAATACAACGCAGACATGCATAACACAAAAAAATGTTTTTCCATTTCCAGGATACCAAATATAAAAATGCCGACAGGGAATCAAATCGTTTTTCCATTGCCAGAATACCAATACAATGCAGACAAGAATAACAAATAAAAACATTTTTCCATTCCAGGATACCAATACAAAAATGCATACATGAAATCAATTCATTTTTTCCATTTCCAGGATACCAATACAATGTAGACAAAAGTAAGAGAAACGCAAGGATCCATTGGAAAAGTCATTGAAATGATCGCAGGGATTCTAATAGTCAAGGCATAGAGAAAAACCAACAAGGACACAAGATAATCCATATGCAGAGGTCTTTTCTAGATGGAGAAAGTCAAAACAATTAGCCAAGGACAACAATAGAGGTAGATAGCTCACAAGGACGTCCTTCGCTCATCATCCACGCACAGGAAAGTAGGGCATTGAGATCCATAGGCCTATTAATGCCGAAGTGACGAATGTAGATCAGGATCCTGGCCAACTGCTCAGGAAAGGATTGATGAGCTAGGGATGAAAGGAAAAAACAACCACAATCTTCACAAATCAAAACACCAAAGGGTAGTCAAGACATGTCGGGAATCGAAGACCATGGGAGTCAATCACTCATCAAGCTAAAGGCTATGGAAAATTTCAGTCATCAACTAGAACACTAAGACAATCAATTTACTTACACAATTAAACATGTAGATCCAAGGCATAAAACATTCTACAATCTACCAAGAAAAAATAAAGAAAGTGTACCATAGCCTGATTGACCGCTCTGAGTTGATGTCTCGCACGCTCTATGAAACTCCCACTTGCCGACCGACAAAACTTCATCGATACCTCCTAACTAATGCGAGGGGTACTCTTTTTCCCCCTTAGCCCCCCGAGTTGCAAAGGGGCCACACACACTAACCAAAGAATCAGCTAGCTCCCAACTCACATCACAAAGTTGAGCTACCACTCCTCACTGAGCTCGGCATCCCAACTCCCACAAGCTAAGTCAGTCAAGTATATATTTTTGCAGCATAACGTTACGCAAAATAGAAGAGGTCCATCATCATTTTCCTCCCTCCATTATATAAAGTTTCGAAGTCCCTTACTTTCCCAAATCCCATTTTATTTAATGTTTAATAAATTAATTCATTAAAAATCCTCCCCATACATGTGTCACCCATCCCCCTCATTCCTCCAAAAACTAATTTCTTTAATTAATTAATTACCCTTATTTCCCTCACCCACCTACAGTCACTCCTAGAATCGCTCCTAGGTGTCCCCAAATTCCCTTACAGGTTTTAATGACTTTCCCCATTATTAATTTGCTAGTTCAGTTTTAAATTAGAAAGTTCTTAAATGGTAGATACCTTACTAAGTTGGACTAACTTCTTTTTCCTAGTGTTTCCCCTTCTTTTAAGGTTTCCACTTTTTCCTAGTTTCCTAATTATTTTAGATTTCCCCTTTTTCCCTTTTTAATTAAAATCAAAAAGCCATGTGCAAAAACTTACCCCTTTTCCCCAATTTAATGAATTAAATTTTTAATTAGCATAAAGTAAAACAATCATTCCCCTTTTTAAGTTTTTATCCCAAAAGATTTTTATAAAACACTTTAATTGCTTACCCCCTTCTTGTCACAAGGTTAATGAAGATTATCTTTATTATTATTATTATTA
>JASDQU010032902.1:6828-22081 GCA_032191745.1 Picea mariana | reverse complement strand
AGAGACATAGGGTAATGTACAGGCTGGACAAGTTACAGACGATTGTTCCAACTTAAATTCACCAACTCCTCCAGAGACATACATTCCACCAGTGGAAAAAGCCTCTTCAAGTAAGCCTAAAGAATCTAAGGCATGAAAAATCAATAAACTCCTACAACAAGTCTATGAAATGGAAGTCTTGGAAAGAGTTATTAAAAAGGCTAATACAGACTTGACTGAAAGAAATTCAGATCTTTTCAAAATAAACCAAACCCTCAAAGAAAAGCATGACAATATCAAAGACAGGAACAAGGTATTGATAAGGGAGAACATGAAGCTGTACAGACAACTTAGAATCCTGAGGTTGAAATTAAAAGAGTTTCAATCGCCAGGAGAAAACCGGTTTGGACACCCTAGCTAACTTAGCTACAACCATGGTAGATACACCCGAGACTTCCACACAGCCAGTTGAAGTTTGCAGATCTGCACAAACAAGGGCTGCATCGTCCAAGAAACCTTGAACATTTAGCAAAGAACCAAGGTAATCATTTTTGCAAATTTTGAAGTTTTCTCAAAGTTGAAGTTTCGGTGGTTTAGGCGAACAAGACGATTGTTCATTAACCACCGAAAACATAGCTTTCGTTAGTTAATCCACCTAGGAGCCTGCTAGGTTAACCACCGAAATCTTGTCACTGCCAGAATAACCGAATTTTTGCACAGGTCGAAGTTTTTTGAGTTGGAATGGGTTGAAACCTCTTTGAATGGGCATTTGTTGAATTGTCAAGTCAGATCCAATAGCCATTTTTGATGGATAAGGAAAAAGAAGAGGTGGTTCAAATATTTTTGATACCTTTGACAAAGGCAGAAAATCAGGATGCTTACTCACCTCAACAAATTCAAATTTGTATCTCTTGGAAGAGTCATCACTCAGCCTTGGAAGGCTATTCTGCATTGCACCATTACTCTACAAGACATGAACACCATGAAATCAGGGATTGACCTCATTTTTGGGAATCTTCCCATATCTTCTGCAAACTGAATTTTGACTTTCTATCTTTTGCATATTTGATCCATGCTTTCAGGATCTCAAAAATGCATTGTAAAAATATAAAGCTAAAGGTAGAATAGGAACTAAAGGTTCGATTTTAAGTTCTAGATGCTACTGTTTTTTTATGAAAGACACTTTCTTTAATATATCAGCCTACAAGCTTCTTTCATTTGTTACTGTCATACCTTCTTTCATCTTTGTCTATTCTTATAAGTGGAATTAGTTCTTTTGTCTTTGTTTAATGATCCTATGGTAACTGTCATCTTACTTTTGATTGTTAAGCAAGAATCAAAAGCATCTTTAGCTAGTTTGTTAACCCATCATATATATGGTTTTATGTATGTTTTGGTTAATTGATTAGTTTTCTTGTCCATCTGTTATACAAACCTATCTAACAGTAGTTCTTGAAGGCCTTGTGTTGCATGATCATAGTTAAGACTGTCTTGAGGATACAATCCAAAAGTTAAGACATTCATCTTAATCCAAACCCACACCTATATTCAGAAAATAGTTTCCAAAAAGATTAAGTTACCAGGCATCTCTGACTTATAGCCTAGGAGAGTTTCCTGGAGTGATAACAAATTGGTGTTGTTGCCAGGGAGAGGAGATCGAAGCTCAGCTTCCTTGGGAGATGACAAGATCCAAATTTGATGATAGACAAAGCCTGTACATCATTTGGGTTGTAACTATCTATCTTGCGACTCCATTGAAATGAAGTGGCTCCAAAAAGAGCTCACACCAGGGCGAACCAAGAAGGCCCACTGACAACACCAGTTCCTGATCTTGAGAAGATCATCAGTAAGGGAAAATCTTTACAAAGACAGGCTTCTGGATCTACAAAGACATCAAATTCAGGTATTGAAACCGACACTTCTTCTTTAATATCTAAAATTTCTCTAGTTGAATCCACTGCTGCTGAAACTCATAGTTCTCAGGAAATCAAAATTTTATCTGAAATATTGAAGGTATAGGAACCTTCACTTTCCTCTAATGTTACTGACTCTATTCTTGAGCATGATATTTCATCCAATCTTAAAGAAATAATTACAGGGTCCTCTCAGCAAAAAGAAACCTCTTCTTCATCTTCTTTGAATTCCTCACCCACCAAACCTACAGAAGGTGTTTTCTACACTCATACTAATCTGCCTGTTCTTGAAGATATTTTACATGATCTGTCCTCTAAGGGAGAAGAAAGTTTAGCCTTGTTTCTTGGTCAGTTTTATAAGGCCTCTTATTTTTCACCCGTTTCTGAAAATTCTGCTCAAAGTGAAGTAAGACAACCATTTTATTTTAACTCAGTCATCCCATCTCAACCTTCATCTCCTACAAATTCTTCTTCTATATCGACCCCCAAAACTGCTATGGCTGCCCCTTTAACCAAGATGGAACAAATTTTGGCAAATAGGTATGCTCCACTTGTCTTTCCCAATCCCTTATCTGCTATGCCAACTGGAGATTATCAGAAATATATGCCAAAGTTTACCGGAGCAGGGGATTATACTGTTGAAGAACATATTGAAGCTTTTTATGCTTATGCTGAAAATATCAACATTTCAGAAGAAGATGTGTGGACCAGAGTTTTTGTTCAAATTTTGGATGGCCAACCCCGGAAATGGTTCAAAGAGCTACCGGCAAATTCAGTCACAGGTATTGAACAATTAGATGAGGTATTCTTAAAACACTGGGGAGAAAGAAGAGATATGCTATATTACATTTCTGAGTTTGGAAACTTAAGGAGAGAAGATGGAGAGTCAGTCTTAGACTTCATCAAAAGGTTTAATAGAATGTTTGGCAAGATCCCTGCAGAAATAAAACCAAGTGATGCATCGAAAAAGATCACATTCTCTACTGCCTTCGATCCAGATTTTTGTCTAATCCTCAGAGAAAGAAGATCAACCACACTCGCTTTAATGCAAGATGTTGCCCTTGAAGTTGAATCAAACATTATGGCATATCAGAAGCTCAAAGGAACGGTCGAGAGAAAGAAGTATGTTGTTGAGCCCTCTTCTTCTTCTAATAGTAAAATGGAAAATATGGCAAAGATGTTGGACACCTTGACATCTGAAATGTCAAAACTGAAGATCCAGAATCAACAACCAGCAAGGACAAAAGAGACAAACACTTTTATCTTGAGAAATCTGAATGCTTTCCATTACAAAAGGAATAATCAACAAGTCCAGATCCTTCAGAGAGACAAGAATGCAATTGATGATCAGAGAATCAGACCCCCTTTTCAAAATGCAATGTTAGAAGAAGAACAACAACCATCTCATGATGAAGTTGAAGAAGCAGATGAGATAAATTGTTTTGGTGATGAAAATGATTCCTCCTTTTTGACACAAGTAGATTATGAAGAATCCCTGATGGACCAACAAATTCATGAGGCAAGTATTGAAGAATCTGTCTACCTGACAGATGATCAGAAAGGTTATAATTGAAGATCCAAAAATGTTGTCCCTAAACCATTGCTCGCTGCTCCTGTTAAGAATAAAGAAGTTGCTACTCCCATTAAGAATAAAGAAGTTTCTACCAAGCAGCCTGCTGCTCCTATAAAATAGACCTCTACTCCTGCAAAACAACAACAGAAGCAAACACAACCCCTAGCCAAGGAGCAAGTCACTCTCAAATCTCCTTCCAACGAGGTAAAAGCTTCTGATAAATCAACTTTCTCTTTCAATTTTGAGTCAGAAATTCATAAAGTAAAGATACCTATGCCATTAACCAAACTCATGAAGAATGATATCTTTAAGTCTGCCATCCTGAAATCCCTTGAACCGAAGACCTCTTCATCTGCTGATTTTGTAAACCTACAAGATGACAAACCAACAGTAACTATAGGGCCTATGATAGAAGACCGACATGATTCTTGTCCACCATTCTATATATCCCTAAATGTCCATGATAAGATCCTCCACAACTGCTTGCTTGATTYAGGAGCTTCACATAATCTTATGCCCAAAGCAATGATGGATGAGCTTGGGCTTGAGGTCACCAAACCATATCATGATCTCTTCTTGTTTGACTCTAGGAAAGTCAGATGCCTTGGCCTCATAAAAGACCTTGTTATAAACCTTGCCCAATTGCCAATGATAAGCATGGTAATGGATGTGGTGGTTGCTGATATCCCACCCAAGTTCGGACTCCTCTTGTCCCGTCCATGGAGCAAAAGGTTAGGAGGTACCTTGCAGATGGATCTTTTGTATGCTATGATTCTAGTATTTGGAGGAGATCTAAAAAGACTTTACAGAGAGAATCAACTTGCCTACATCATCAGTGATGCAAAAAATTCCGTAAATCATCCTATTTATGTTGTGGATACAGATTTTGGCTCGTGCATTCTTCAAATAGATGATTCTCAATCAACTCCTATGCAGCTTGTGAAGCCCACTGAACAACAAACTAATGATAAGAGCATTGTAGTTTGGACCATGTATTTTGATGGGGCCAGCACCAAAGATTCAGCAGGTGCAGGGGTAGTTTTGATTTCTCCTTCAAAGGAGACTATACTTTTGTCTTTTAAGCTCGATTTCAGAACTACTAACAACATAGCAGAGTACGAGGCCTTGCTGTTGGGATTAAATTCAGCTAAGGAGATGGGAATAAAAGGTTTAAAGGTGTTCGGAGATGTAGATCTCATCATACAACAAGTAAACAGTACCTTCCAAGAAAAGTATGTCAGATTGAAAGCCTACATGGATGAGGTATGGAAAGTAAAAGATTCTTTTTCCATTTTTGAGATTTCTTATATACCCAGGGATATGAATCATCTTGCCGATTCCCTTGCTGTTTCAGCTAGCATGTTTATTCCTCCCATGCCCCCCAAGCTCAGTTATGAAATCCAAGTCAAATATAGGCCATCTTTGCCCAACAATATTAAATACTGGAAATTTTTTGAGGATGATGATGAACTTAATAGATTTCTTCAAGTGGTAGATGAGTTTTCTGATATGCAC
Source organism: Picea mariana (assembly GCA_032191745.1). Classification (NCBI taxonomy): domain Eukaryota; kingdom Viridiplantae; phylum Streptophyta; class Pinopsida; order Pinales; family Pinaceae; genus Picea; species Picea mariana. The sequence goes on along the minus strand of JASDQU010032902.1, from coordinate 17,101 downwards.
ATTGACCAGCAGAATCTAAATGTAGAGGAATCTCAGAAGCCTAAGATAAAACAAAAATTGGGCCAACATGATATTGTTCAGCTACCTAACAATTATATACCTCGAGGTTTGGTACCTCTTGAAAAGCTATTTGATCACAATGATGTCCCCTACAAGCCATAAAAAAAGGAGAAAGACCTTGCTATTCATGAGCACAACATATGGGAAGAAAGCCAACCTAAATTCATAAATCTGTCCTTCGAATTGACTGCTGATCAGAAGACCGAATATTGCAGCGTTTTGAAAGAATTTTCTGATGTTTTTGCTTGGAAATATAGTGATCTGAAGACTTATGACCCGGATATCATTCAACATAAGATCCCTCTTGAGAAGGACACCATCCCTTTCAAACAAAATATCAGACCTATCAGTCCTCTTATTTTGCCCGTGATTGAAAGAGAAATCAAAAAGCTTCTTGATGCTAAGATCATAATCCCTTTGAGATACTCCAAATGGATTGCAAATCTAGTAATAGTGAGAAAGAAAAATGGTGAGGTCAGGTTATGTGTAGAATTTAGAAACTTAAACAGATGCTCTAAGAAAGAAAACTATCCCCTACCTGAAATGGAACATTTGCTGCAAAGAATTTCAGGGTCTACTGTCATGTCTTTCCTAGATGGTTTTCCTGGCTACAACCAGATTTATGTCCATCCTGATGACTAGGAGAAGACTACATTTACAACTATTTGGGGTACCTTTATGTACGCCAAAATGCCATTCGGATTAATGAATGTTGGGGCCACGTTCCAAAGGGCCATGGACATAGATTTCATGGGTGAGCAGGACAAGTTTGTCCTCATATATCTTGATGACATCACAGTTTATTCCAGCAGTCATGAGGAGCATCTAAAGCATTTAAAAAGAGTGTTTTTGAAATGCAGGCAGTTCAGAATCTCATTGAATCCCAAAAAGTCCCATTTTGCTCTCAGGAAAGGTAAGCTCTTAGGCCACATTGTCTCAGCAGAAGGTGTAAAGATTGGTCCAGCTCAGGTGGAAGAAATTAAGAGGCTGTCCTTGCCAAGGTCAAAAAAGGATATTCAATCCCTGCTCAGTAAGATTAATTTTGTTAGAAGATTTGTTCCAAATTTTGCTGAGTTAGTAAAACACATAACATGTATGCTGAAAAAGGGGTCTGAGATAAAATGGACAGACAACGCAAGGAATTCATTTCAGGATATCAAATAGTCTATCATGGAATCCCTGACTCTGATTAGTCTGGATTACAGTAAGATTTTATACATTTTTTCCTTTGCTTCTTATGACACAGTGGCAGTAGTCCTGCTATAGAAAGATGATGACAATATGGATCACCCAGTTTCTTTGTTCAGCAAAAAACTCAGAGATGCTGAACTAAGGTATGATCCTATTGAAAAACAAGCCTATGCTCTCATAAAATCTTTAAAGGCTTTCAGAATTTATATCCTCCACTCGAAAGTCATTGCATATGTTCCTTCACTCTCCATGAAAGATATTTTGACTCAGCCTGATATTGATGGAAATAGAGCTAAATGGATTGCAAAGATGATCGAGTTCAACATTGAAGTAAAGCCCATGAAATTGGTAAAAGGCCAAGGCCTTGCTAAGCTTTTAACGAAGGAAAATCATGAGCTATTGGACATAAATTTCATAGGAGAAAATTCAGTGAATTTTCAGACAGAGCTAGCAATAGATGGACAACATAACAATCAACAAGTGGCAGAACACTTGTCTTCTTGTGAATGGTACTCAGGTATTATACATTTTTTGAAAAATCTAGAAGTTCCTCCTAAACTCAGTATGACTCAAGCCCGAGCCCTTAAGATTAGAGCCATCAAATTCTGCATTTACAATAATCTGTTATATTGGAAAGACCCAGTTGGTTTGCTACTCAGATGTTTAGACAAAGAAGAGTCTGTGGAAGTTACACATCAGTTTCATTCAAGTGTTTGTGGAGGTCATCATTACTGGAAGACCACTGTTCATAAAATTCTAAGGGTTGGATACTATTGTCCTTTCCTTTTCTCATATGTGTGTGCCTTCGTCAAAGCTTGTGACAAATGTCAAAGATTTACAGGAAAACAGCAGTGAAAATATTTTCCCCTGAGACCTATAATAGTGAATGGCCCATTTCAGCAGTGGGGTTTAGATTTTATAGGTGAGATAAATCCTTCGTCCAGTGGTCAACATAAGTGGATCTTAGTAGCCACAGATTATTTTACAAAATGGATAGAGGCAATTCCCACCCGGAATGCCACTCAGCAGGTTGTCATGAAGTTTCTTTATGAAAACATCTTGAGCAGATTCGGTTGTCCCAAAAGGTTGGTAACAGATAATGCGACAATGTTCAAAGCAGAGGCATTGGTAGACATGTGTGAATAAATGGGTATCCAGTTGGTACATTCAACCCCCTACTACCCTCAAGGTAATGGCCTGGCCAAATCATCCAATAAGAGCTTAATCAAAATCATCAGAAAACTGTTAGAGGAAAACAAAAAGAATTGGGATTCTAAACTGAAATTTTCTCTATGGGCAGACAAATTAACTATCAAAAAGTCCATAGGAACCTCTCCATTCAAATTGGTCTATGGGACTGATGCCATTTTTCGTGTTCAATTAATTTTACCAGTGGCTAGATTCTTTCAAGAAGAGCAAACCGAGTCGAATGATATGGTAAGAAGAATGTTGGATTTGGTGGAACTGCAGCAGGCCCGCGAACAGTTAGTGGACAAATCAGAGGTTCATCAAAAGAAGATCAAAGATACTTTTGACAGAAAGGAAAAGGTGGATAATTTTCAAGTTGGTGACTGGGTGCTGAAATGGAATGCTCTCAGACAGGATAAAGGAAAGCATAACAAGTTTGATTCTTTGTGGACCGGTCCTTTCATGATAACTCAAGTACAAAACAAAAACACATTGATTCTACAGAATTTGGGAGGTGAAGAAATGTTCGGTGGCCCGGTAAACGGGCAATTTTTGAAATTCTATTTCGTCTAAGGCTGTGAAGCCTGGACACTGTAATTTTAGTTTTAGTCTTTATTTTTTACAGAATAACTCCATGCCCAATGGAAACACTAGAAGATAGTTTTTAGTTTTCTTTTCAGGAAAGGAATTGGTTCTGTCGTTCTTGAAACCTCACAGGGAGGCGTTCATCCCCAATAGGAGCCAGTGTTATCTCCTCAAATAAATTGGTGGAAATTTTTCTTTTGAGGTGATAGGTTGTGGTCCAAAATTTATTCCTAAATTTTTGTAGCTAGGTTAGAGAGTCTATTTTCTGTAAATAAGCTCAGAAAGAACTTTTGATTTGGTTTGGTCAAGAAAAATATAGAATATCAGGTTTTGGTGGTTTAGGTGAGCCTGAAACACGCTCATTAACCACCAAAAGCCTTTGTTCTCGGTAGTTAAAAGGGAAAAGAAAAAGTGCGGTTAACTACCGAAAATATTTCAATGGAAAAAATGAAAAGCCCGTTCTTTTGCATGAGCTAGTTGTCAATTGGCACAATGATGGAAATGTAACCGCTGAAAGCTCATGAAGGTGGTAAGGTATGCACGTTCTGTTTATATCTATCTGAATATTGAGATCCTGTTGTCCTTTCAATTTCATTTGTCTTTTCAAAATTAAGACTCAGCGATGATACAAAAATTCATGCGTGTTTCCCGACTAACAGAAATGATTAGTCACATAGCCACTCATCATTTCCAGTCACGAGTACACAATCCATTATGACCCCGTTAAATCTCTTATTTAAATCTCCATTTATTATCAATTTGAATTCAGGAGTTATTGGGATAGTCTTGAGCCATGATTTCATCAAACAAACGCATATCCGAAGATCACAATCCCATTTCTCATGGTGATCGTCGAGCGAGGTTAGATTCCAGGAAATCTCTCTCAAGCTAATTATCATACCATCGAGCTAGGTCGAGTCATCAGGTAAGTTCAAAACCCATCTGGTTTCAGTTTAAATGAGTATCCCACCGAAACTCAAAATTTTCGACATACTTTCAGTCAATTTGTTGCCTAAACTCAGTTAGTGTTTGAGCTTTATGATCCGAACTCTGTGTCACCCTGTCTCATTTTCTCCTCTATGAGTTATACTCTCTGCCATCCTAAATCATAGAGTCTTTGTCTCCCTAGCATGAATTTTTCCTTAATCACAGGTACAGTTAGCATTTACTAATGCCGAAAGAAGGGCCAGTTCTAAGGGCTGAAGTGGATGGAGTTTGGTACCTTGAGGCACACCCTAAGGTGGCCGAGTTCTTCAAGCAGACTGGAGTGTATATTTGTTGTGAAAAACTAGTAGATTTTCATCAACAGGTGTCCGAGACTTTTTCTAGCTCTTATGATGGAAGAACAACAACAGTGGGAAAGGAGCAGTTTGTGGTTGATGAGGCAACCATAGCTAAGTTCACAGGTCTTCCCAGAACAGGTGATTGTTGGTTCAAATCAACGGTACCTTCAAACATTGAGTTTAGGTCCTACCTACAACCTCTGCATAAAGATATTACATGGAAAAAAGAAATACCAATGTCTTATCTGGAACCTAAATGGAAATCTCTCTTGAACTCTATCTTTGTTTATATCACCTATGAAGGTAGATCCAACAGAGTCATGTTCTACCACTTCAAGATTTTAAATCATTTCACAGGGAGAACTCCCATCAATTTACCATTTTACTTGCACAAAGCCTTTACGAAAATGTCTAAACAGGTCAAGGCCAAGGCAGTAAGATGGCAAGCAGATTGTCTCATCAAGGACTCATTACTCTTATTGTCAGAGAGTCATTGAAGAAAAGGCAGGTAGATTGGAACTATTTCCTCTTCTAGAATGAATTCTAGATTGATTAGCAACAGCAGGAGAAGGGTAAAAACGCTGCCACTAAGAAGACTATTAATCCTAAAAGCAGTCATAGAAAACAGAAGGGTATCTCACCATAAAGAGATCCGATAGAATCATCCTCTATTAAAAAAGAAATAATCAAAAGAAAGCTACAGTTTGAGGGTGAACAATCCAAGGATCTTGCTATAGGAAGTAACCCTTTAAACCTACCCTATAGTGATTCAGATCCCGAACAAGAATTAGCAGAGACACAGAGTAATGTATAGGCTGGACAAGTTACAAATGATTGTTCCAACTTACCTTCACCAACTCCTCCAGAGACACACAGTCCACCGGTGGGAAAAGCCTCTTCAAGTAAGCCTAAAGCATCTAAGACAAGAAAAATCAATAAACTCCTGCAACAAGTCTATGAAATGGAAGTCTTGGAAAGAGTTATTAAAAAGGCTAATACAGAGTTGACTGAAATAAATGCAGAGCTTTTCAAAATAAACCAAACCCTCAAATAAAAGCATGACAAGATCAAAGACAGGAACATGGTATTGATAAGAGAGAACATGAAGCTGTACAGGCAACTTATAATTCTAAGGTTGAAATTAAAAGAGTTTCAATCGCCAGCACAGGAGAAAACCGGTTTGCACACCCTAGCTAACTTAGCTACAACCATGGTAGATAGACCCGAGCCTTCCACACAGCCAGTTGAATTTCACAGATCTGCATGAACAAGGGTTGCATCGTCCAAGAAACCTTGAACATTCAGCAAAGAACCAAGGTAATCATTTTTGCAAATTTTGAAGTTTTCTCAAAGATGAAGTTTCGATGGTTTAGGTGGTTTACGTGAACAGGAGGACTATTCATTAACCACTGAAAACAGATATTTCGGTAGTTATTCCACTCAAGAGCCTTCTAGGTTAACCACCGAAATCCTGTCACTGCCAGAATAACCGAATTTTTGCACAGGTCGAAGTTTTTTGAGTTGGAATGGGTTGGAACCTCTTCGAATGGGCATTTGTTGAATTGTCAAGTCAGATCCAATAGCTATTTTTGGTGCATAAGGAAAAATAAGAGGTGGCTCAAACATTTTTGATACCTTTGAAAAAGGCGGAAATTCAGGATTCTTACTCACCTCAAAAAATTCGAATTTGTATCTCTTGGAAGAGTCGTCACTCAGCCTTGGAAGGTTATTCTGCACTGCACCATTACTCTATAAGATATAAACACCATGAAATCGGGGATTGGCCTCATTTTTGGGAATCTTCCCATATCTTTTGCAAACTGAATTTTGACTTTCTATCTTTTGCATATTTGATCCATGCTTTCAGGATCTCAAAACTGCATTGTAAAGCTATAAAGATAAAGGTAGAATAGGAACTAAAGGTTCGATTTTGAGTTCTAGATGCTACTGTTTTTGTATGAAAGACACTTTCTTTAATATATCAGCCTACAAGCTTCTTTCATTTGTTACTGTCAGACCTTATTTCATCTTTGTCTATGCTTATGAGTGGAATTAGTTCTTTTGTCTTTGTTTAATGATTCTATGGTAACTGTCATCTTACTTTTGATTGTTAAGCAAGAATCACAAGCATCTTTGGCTAGTTTGTTAACCCATCATATATATGGTTTTATGTATGTTTTGGTTAATTGATTAGTTTTCTTGTCCATCTGTTATACAAACCTATCTGACAGTAGCTCTTGAAGGCCTTGTGTTGCATGATCATAGTTAAGACTGTCTTGAGGATACAATCTAGAAGTTAAGACATTCATCTTGATCCAAACCGACACCTATATTCAGAAAATAGTTTCCAAAAAAATTAAGTTACCAGGCATCTCTGACTTACATCCTAGGAGAGTTTCCTGGAGTGATAACAGATTGTTTACTTAAATACAAATGACCTTTGTATCGAAGCTCATCCTGGATCCAAGAGTACCCTAGGGGAGCTGGAGCATTGGTCTGTAAGTGCTGGATCAGATGCAAACTTTTGGGTTTTTGTAGCCATTCCTGGCACACAGCTTTTAGCCAATCTGGTACAATGAAGGAAAGAGAAAAAATGGATCCTTCTTCTTAATATTTTTGGGATAGTGCATCTGCCACCACATTGTCTTTTCCCTTCTTGTAAATGATCTCATAATCATATCCAAAGATCTTAGTCACCCATTTTTGTTGCTTCGGGGAGGAAATGCGTTGTTCCAGAAAGTACTTGAGGCTTTGATGGTCTGTCTTAATTTGGAAACATTGCCCCAAGAGATAAGGGCGTCACAGATCAATGACATGCAAAATAGCCAACATTTCGTTTTCATAGATGGGTTTTCCCAGATTCCTTTCAAATAGTTTCCTGTTGGTGAAGGCCAAAGGTCGACCCTCTTGCATAAGGACAATACCGATTCCTTTCCCTAAGGCATCACATTCCAACACAAACGTCTTTGTGAAATCAGGAAGGGCCAGAACTGGAGTGGTGCACATGGTCATCTTCAAGGTTTGAAAAGCTTGAGCAGTGGCTGGAATCCAAGTAAAAGAGTTCTTTTTTAGGAGAGCCATGAGAGGTGTTGCAATCTTGCCATAATTCTTAACAAACTTGTGATAATACCCTGTTAAGCCCAGAAATCTACGTAATCTTTTGAGAGTCGTTGGGTGCGGCCAGTCTTGCATAGCTTCAATCTTTTTTGGATCCACCCTGATGCCATCCTTGCCAACCAGATGACCCAAGTATTCTACTTCTGAGGCACCAAAAGCACATTTACACTGTTTCAGGAAAAGTTTGTGCTGAGAGAGTATATGGAGAACTTGATCCACATGAGTAAGATGGTCTGTATAGATTTTGCTATAGATTAGGATATTATCAAAGAAAACTAATACAAAATGACGGAAGACATGATTCATGAAGCTTTGGAAGGTGGAGGGGGCATTACACAAGCCAAAGGGCATGACCAAAAAATCATAGTTGCCCTCATAAGCTCGAAAGGCCATCTTGGGAANGGGGCATTACACAAGCCAAAGGGCATGACCAAAAAATCATAGTGGCCCTCATAAGCTCGAAAGGCCATCTTGGGAATGTCTGCCTCCTTCATACGTATCTGGTGATATCCTGAGTGAATATCAAGTTTAGTAAAGAATTGGGCACCACTCAATTCATCCAGGAGGTCATCAATGACAGGAATGGGAAATTTGTCTTTAATGGTCAGTTTGTTGAGGGCATGGAAGTCAGGACACATTCTCCAAGAACCTTCTTTCTTCATGACCATGACTACAGGAGAAGAGTAAGGGCTCGTACTAGGGTAGATAACGCCTGCAGTAAGGAGTTCCTGGACCATTTTCTCAATTTCATTTTTTTGTGAAAAGGGGTGGTGATACGGATGGATATTGGGAGGAAGGCTTCCGGGTACAAGAAGAATGGAATGATCATGAACACCACGGGAAGGAGGGAGTCCTTGGGGAGTGTAAAATACCATTTGGTGTTTAGAAAGGAGGGCTTGGAGGTCTTTCGGCACCGGGTGTGTCTCTGTTGCTTGTATGGCATGGAGTTGGGCAATGACACCAGAATGACCTTTTTTGAGAAACTTTTCCATGTGATGGGAACTAATGACCTTAGGTGAACTAGCCATGATGCCTTGGAATTTATATTGGTGGCCTTCCTGGTCGAATTGCATGGTTAATGCCTTAAAATCCATGAGAATGAGACCCAAAGTCCTTAGCCAGTCTGTACCCAACATAATGTCACAACCGCCCATGTCGATAGCAAACATATGGGATTTTAGGTGGTAGTCACCAATTTGGAGACGCACATTTTCACAGAACCCTCCACATTTCATGGAACCACCATTGGCAATCATGATTTGGAAATTTTTGATGGCATGGATGTAGCAATGAGTTTCTTGGGCAATGCGGCGATGAATAAAATTATGGGTGCTTACACTATCAACCAGAATGATGACCTTCCGATGCTTGATGTAACCGATTAACTTGAGGGTTTGGGGGGCAAAGAAGCCAGTGACAACATTGAGGGAAATGATCGGTTCCACTTCGGGAGGGTCTGAGGGAGGGGTTATGTTAGTGGTTTCAGGTGACTCAGGCACAAGGGGAGTTTCAACATCATCTTCCGAAATATCCTCAGAGATGGTCATAAAATGATTTTGTTCCTTACACTTATGGCCTGAGAAATATTTTTCATCACAATTATAACAAAGGCCTTTGAGTTGGTGTTCAGCCATTTCATCCCTGGTCAATTTTTGGATCTTTAATGGGGTGGAGGGAGTAGTGAGATTTATGGGTTTAGGGCGAGGGAGAAAGGAGGGTTTACGGTTTTGAGAGGATACAACCTACTGTGCTTCTTTATCTTTTCTAGTAGCCTCCACCCAACTCGAAGGTCGAGCCATGAGGACATGGGCCCGAATCTCCTCCTTGAGGCCACTAATAAAACACTCTCAAAAGAAAGCATCATTCATGTCCTCTGTTCAAAAATCCAGGTGCTCAAAGGAAGCTATGAAGTCTTCTACTATTCCTGATTGTTTCAACTTTGTCAAATGACCCAAATGGTTGGTGTCAGTGTCAAAGCATTCATAAAGCTCAGTCACAAATTGGGTCCAAGAAATATACCCTTGATAGGAAGTTTTTCTCCATTGCCACCATTGCCAACATTCTTGATCTAGATGGAGAACACCATACCGGAGTTTGGCCAAGTCATCTGTAATTCCGTATAAAGAGAAACAATGTTCCATTTGGGTGACCCAACCAATGGGGTCTAAGCCATCAAATTTGGTCACATCCACCCACGGAAGGTGTAGGTCACGTTGAAAGTGATGGGGCTGAAAGGTATGGGAATGGGAGGAATGTTCACCTTTATTCTTTGGAGGTGCATCAGAGAAAGGGTCATCTGTAGGGATATTCAGTTTGGTGCAAAGTGATGCAAAGATAGATTCAAGATGGGTGGTTAGTTCTTGTTTGACTTCCTCCATTGAGGACTGCATGGTTGTATTTATGGTTGTATTGATGGATGAATCGATGGAGGCAACAGTAGAACTGAGTTTTTTCACTTATTTTTGGGTCTTGAGGAAACCAGATTGCAAGGTGTTGAAGCAAGCTTCTAGGTCTTGGCTACAGGTATGGTCCATGAGGACGGGTGAACTAAAAAGGGGCTGGCGGGGTCAAATTTTTTTCTGAAAAATGATATGGATGAATGTGATAAGAGCGAAGAGATGAATCCAATGGAATAGGTCTCAAATAATGGTGAAAAAATTTCCAGACTTTTTTTTACACCTGCGGAGTTATACTCTGGTCTAAAGAATACTACAGCGATGAAATCCCCAAATGCTTAACCAGAAAGAAATGTGTATTTACTTGGCAACCTGAACATAGTTGTGCGACAATAGATCTTGTTTATTTTAATTTGTTTATGTTTCTATCCCCCAAAGGTTAGGTATTCAAGG
>JASDQU010032900.1:2222-18401 GCA_032191745.1 Picea mariana | reverse complement strand
GCTAGCTGAAGAAGTAGCAGTAGCGTGTAGATTCCAATTTTTTTTTGAGGTAGTCATCCTCTTCCCTGTTAGAATCAGACATTCTCAGGGGTTTTTTGGAATTCTGTCTGAGTCTTGGTTGTTTGCAGTCTTATCTCAGATTGGTTTGCTTTACGATTTTTCCTTTTGTTGTTTGCTTTTTTCTGTTAAAGAGAGTGTCTAAGCCTTTAGGAGAACCTGGTTATCAATATCAGTGGTCTCTTCCTGGTTTGGATTGTCTATTTTTAATTTTTATTAGAGTTTAGAGATACACGCGGCCTGTATAAGGTCATCCCGCATGTACACGCCCTCTGGATCTATACAACCCACGTTCACACACTTGTTGTTGGATTATCAGTAGGGTGCTTGTGTAGGATAGTTTTTGTTGAGGGAAATGTAGTGATCCTTTCCCTTGATGAGAGTTATACCTCTCAGGTTTTTGAATCTCTGTCTTAGCAGTCAGTAGCTTAGGATTAATCTTAGCCTTAGCTTTCTTTTTCTCATTTAAAAGTTGTCATCAAAAAAAAAAAAAATTTAGGGTTTTTAGACAAGTGTGAGAGTCATTTTTTAAGTTGCTAGTGTGAGATTTCTTGAAGTGATTCTTTGCGATCTGTGATTTAGGCCATATTTTTTTTCTTGGTTTTTTTAACTTGTTGGTATTTTCCCTTTTTGCTTTATCAACATTTAAATAAAAAAAAAATATCTTTCATTTTCTTGTTTGGTTGAAGAGTGTGATTCTGCATTATTAGCCAGGGAAAAGTCTTTTATCTCATAAGTTTTTTGCAGTTTACTTAGATTATAAGTAGCTCGTAGTCGAGTGAAATTCCTTTTGAGTTTGCTGTCCAAAATATTAGAAAATTAATATATATATATATATATATATATATATATATTGAAAATTTATTGAAATTTTTCATTAAGTGAAAGTTTTTGTTTCCATCTTTTTATTCATTTTTTCTTTCGTCTTTTACACATCATCATTTTCACTTGCATACCCCTTGACATAATACAAAGCCATAAAATCAACGCTAAATCTAAAATTTATTAGACTTTTATGTTTGTAGGGTTAACCAACTAGTTCGGGATTAGGGCCTTGGATTAGGTTGGAGAGGAAACTCTTCAAGGCCATTACAATCAAACATTGGAGTACGAGTTAGGGAGTGTATAATTCTAGTATCGTGAAAGTTATCTGGGACCCCCCTATAACACAGGGGATAAACACAAGGTCGTGTGTGGAAAGGTAGTGGAGATAGCCCCTCCAGAGCTGGATCAATCATAGTGGAGAACACATATAGAGGGCTTGTTTTGGGATTCCGTCGATTGCATTTTCCACGGGGCTTCATGGGTCTCGAATCCATTCAAGGTCCTCATTTATATTTTGGACCACTTGCTTTCGATACCCTTGACAAGTTTCAGACTCGATACCTTGCTCATTGTGGTCTACCTGACTTTGAACTATACCCGCCTGGTGACTGTTCGCGTGCTGGCAACCTAGTTGCCTATCTTTCTTAGGGACATACACAGGTGACTGCGGGGGTATACCATGGTACCTAGGACAAAAATCAAGCCACGCTTTACAGATTATACCTAGAGGGTGCTTCCGTTTTCGAGTTTTACTTGCACCGGTAAGTTGCTCTAGTGTTGGTTGTTGTAACTGTTCTTCAAATTAATTTAGTGTTTGCCTGTCTTATCTTATAGGGACTTTTTTTTTTAGTGTGTGTTACTTTTGAATGTTTAGAATACCCTAGAGTGCCTTTGATCTTCTCACACAGTGGAGGATCATGAGCTCTTCCAGTCACGAAGGCTTCTTGGCTTGATGACAGTTACACTAGAGCCACCCCCACCACCATTAAGGCAAAAGCTAGACCAACAAGGGTCTTTTGAAGTGACCGGGTCACTAGACATTGTGACCGACCAACATTCGGAGGAATCGATCATTTTGGACCTTGGAGCGAACACTCTTGGCCTGGTCAAAACCCCAACCACTAATTTCTCGGCACCTTTCATCGTACCAATTCAATTTTACGAGCGCCAGACAGTGTCACACATAGAAATGGAAACAAATGTTGTTACTCCTTTTGGGAATTCTTCAATTCCCACTACGGTTGTCACCACAAGAGAATTTTCACCTCCTAACCCACCATCACCGGTCTAAGCCACCATGGTCTCGACCACCTCTACATCGCACAGTGGTCTGATCCTATCTTTGGCGATGGCCACAACCCCTTTCACACCAAGTGAGATAGGCCCTCCGTTCTCATACGGGATGCCTAGTTCAGGTACAAGTCCTTTAATTTCCTACTCCACTTTACAAACATTAGGTCTGGGGGTAGGGATCTCTAGCGCTCCTCTGCAAGGTCACATGGGGGGCACTCCTGCTCCTTTTAACACTTTCCCTTATGAAGGAGATCATATACCTCCTTCATCCCCTTCACTCGGTGGCTCGCATCAACAATCCATCGGGCAACCTACACACCATAGTTTATTTAGAGCAGGGAGTCAAGGACCACCTTTGCATAATATGTCGGTAGGTTCGACACCATTTTCTTTGATCAGAACGTTTGGTAACAATGCCTTCTCGTCAGCCGCTTTCTCGACTAGGGGCAATCCTAGTTTTGGACAACCTGTTCCTATGCAGGGTACTATTCCTGCACAGGGGGCAAACCTAGGAACTTCTTCCGCATCAGGGCCTTGGAATTCTTTCCAGGGATCTGTTCCCTCGTCTGGAATTTCGATCTGGGGTAATTCTTTCCACAATCAATGGAACCCTGGACAAACTACTATGCCTATCCCCATGGGACTGACATGGGGAAACCCTTCCCAAATTCCTTCGAATGTAATGCATGCCCAACCATCTATGTCCTATTTTTGAAATCAACCCATGATGTCTCCACATATTCAAAATCCATATGTTGGCCAGGGCCAAGGTTTCTACCATAATCCAGGCTAGCAGCCGAACGTTTCCTGGCAACTTGGTGCCAGTCAAACTCCAAGACCCTTTTTCCCAGGTTATCACCAACAACCCAAACTACCCTTCCTGGCAACTTTGCACTTGCCAGATTTGACAAGGTTGTTGAATGACCTTATCTGTCATGATCAACATTGGCCTCCTATGCTAATGAAGGTTCCTTCGGACATCCAAAATTTCGAAGCCAAGCCTAACGAAGATCCAGGAGATCATGTGACTACCTTCAATATTTGGTGCTCATCTAACTCGTTGAAAGATGACTCCGTACAGTTGCGATTGTTTCAACGTACTCTCATTGGGAGTGCTGTGAAATGGTACATTGAGCTCAATCGCTAAAGATACTCTTCCTTTGGTGAACTGGCGATGGCTTTCCTAAACCATTTCCAATTACCTGTGAGATACAACATTGGGACAGAGCTGCTCGCCAATTTTGAAAAGACAACAGTGGACCATATCTCTGATGACATCCGAGAATGGAGACGCTGAAAGAGTTTAATTAAGGTGCCAGTCCCACCAACATTCCTTCTTGAGTGGTTCCTTAAGTCTTTGGTCCCACAGTTATCCAAAGACGTCGCGACGTCAGGAGTATTCTCCGAAGAAGACGCCATCATGAGGGCTCAACAATTTGAGCTCATCTATTCTCAATCCAGTTTATTATACAACATCTTGCCAGATGTGCCATGCTCAATCCTTGATAAAACTAGATAAAGAGTTGGACCACATGCCGATGGTATTGTTGGTTCAGCACAAACAAAGCCTGTTGAGCAATTGACGAAGCAGTTGCAACATTTATCTATACAACACACAGCAGCCAGCCAAATTACTACTTTGGCTGCTCCCCCTACCAAAACGTCGCAGGTACACACCGTGAAATCGACTAACACAAAGGCCACCTAGGAGCCTGAAGGAAAGAAAAAACAATGAAAGAAGGGTAAGGGGGAAAAAAAGATACCGATAATGCTGGCGGGGACAACACTGAAAAATAGAAGGTGAGGTATCCATGCAACTTGTGCACGGAAGACCACCTGACCCATCTATGTCCTCATCTTGCAAAAGACCAAAATTTTGTGATGCAACAATAGCCTACTGTGTTGACCAATCCATTTCAAAATGGGAAAAATCTAACTCAAGCCTCTGCAAGCATGGAAGGGGGAAGCCAAGAACCCTATCCGCCTACAAACAACCCCACATCCGCGAACATATATATGATGAGGGGTGATGCTTTTATCTCGACTAGAGCGCATGACTATAGTAAACCGAGCACTTATGAGAAGGGTAAAGAAGCTGAACTCCCATCTCTTCCTCTACAGATCGAGAAGACGTTGGGTGAAACAATGACACGCATTCCCAAAGGTGCATTCAAAAAAGATTCTCATAACCCAAATGCAAGGGCCACCCAGAACTACTCTGTGGTGGAAGATTTATCACAAACCCCTTGTGCGATGTCTGCTTTGGAGGTCCTCCAAAGCTACCCTTCCCAAAGGAAAGCCTTGTTAACCGCTTTAGGATCTACCGAGACCTGTAAACCCGGTACAATCATGCTGGATACAACTGACTTAAAACCTCATCTACCTTACCACGTAGTGTTTCAGATAGTAGTGGCTTATCCCACAAAAATTTTTACTCGGAATATCTTCCACATGGTGGTTGATGAGGGTGCCTCGACATGCATTATGTCGTTGGAATGTTGGAAGGCCGTTGGCTAGCCCATTTTGTCTCTGTCACCTACTCTCCTCACTACTTTCGACAGTCATTCGTTCTGACCACATGGTATCATTCCTTCTTTCCTCGTGCAGATAGGAGGGAAGACCGTGTGTGTCAAAGTAGAGGTAGTCGATGCTCCCCTCGACTATAACCTCTTGTTAGGAAGGATTTGGACTTATGCCATGCAAGCTGTGGTTGCTACAGTTTTTTGGGTCTTGTTGTTTCCACATGAAGGCCGGATAGTGACCATTGATCAATTGTCCTTCTCTATACTTGACCCTGCTTTGGGGGCATCCACAGTCCCGATGATTGATAATCCTCAACCAGGTGTCGTCAACGTAGGGATTGGTTTGTGCCCATCTTTGATGGGTACCTTCTATTACCCACCCCCTCAAGGTGATATCAAATTTATATCCAATCACCATAAGGTTGAGATTTTTCAAGTTTCATCGTTCCGCACGACTTACTTCGACGATCCGTGGACACTTCCTTCCCCATTGGCCACGATGGATGGGACAAGGCACCCGGGCATGTCCATGCCCTTGTCCGCATCAAAAGTAGTGTATTCTTTAGTCCAACAAACTTCAGCCCACACTGATCCATCTCCTACACAAGAGTTAGATCCACTTCTAGAGCCTATTTGGGCTCAAGGTTCTCTCGCTCACACTGATTCATTAGACTTAGTCTTTCCCTCTGATGAAGCAATAATTGAAGCAATGACTAGTCTGGATAAACCCTAGGAAGATATTCATCACAGATCATACTTCCTCCTAGAGTTAAGCCAAATTGAAGTGGGAGAATTCACCATGATTATGATGGGAGATCGGTCTTGTCCTATTAATTCCTTAGCTACACATGAGGTTTATGCTGAGAGTAATATGGAAACTATCGCTGAAACCTTACCGATCAATATCTCTCGAAACCCTGGCATTGTGGAGAATGTCTTCGTTGGAGCGTACTTCTCCCCCAAAGAGATTCAAATCTACATAGATCTTTTCAAAGAATTTCATGACGTTTTTGCCTGGTCTTATGAGGAAATGCCAGGTATCAATCCAAAAATAGTTGAACATGAAATCACAACATATCTTGATGCCAAGCCTGTTCGGCAGAAGCTTCATCCAGTTAATCCTAAGAAAGCAACAACCATTAAGGTTGAGGTTGAGAAATTTCTAAAATCCGGGTTTATCTATCCTATCCATTTGACCCAATGGGTGTCAAACCCCATGCTGGTCAATAAAAAACAAGGCACGATTCATGTATGTACCGACTTCCATGATTTGAACAAGGCCTGTCCCAAAGATAATTTTCCCACACCTTTCATCGACCAGATCATTGAAGAATTTGTGGGTTGCGAAGCCTTTTCTTTCATCGATGGTTTTTCGGGATATAATCAAATCCAAATCAAACCCGAAGGCCAACACAAAATGGCATTCATCTGTCCATGGGGTACATTCACATATCATAAGATGCCTTTTGGTCTCAAAAATGTTGGAGCCACCTTTCAACATGCCATGTCTTTTTCTTTTCATGACCTTAAGCATATAGTCGAGGCTTACTTAGATGATCTAGCATCTCGATATCGCAAGAGAATGGATCATCCCACACACCTCTGACTTATCTTCAAACATTTTCGCTACTTTCAGATTCGCTTGAATCCAAACAAGTGCAGCTTCTGCGTAACGTCGGGATGTTTGTTAGGTTTCATCGTATCAACAACAGGGATCATGGTCGATCCTCTCAAGGTGGAGGCAATAATTCAGTTGCCCCACCCATGCACAACCCTTCAACTTCAGAGTCTACAAGGCAAGGCGAACTTCTTACGACGCTTCATCGCCAACTATGCTGAAATCACCAACGGCTTTATGTGCTTACTGAAGAAAGGCGTTCCCTTTTACTGGGACGATGTTGCTCAACGTTCTTTCGATGCATTGAAACATGCCCTCACAAATGCCCCTCTACTCCGGCCACCTAACTATAAAAAAGATTTATTATTATATCTGGCTGTAGCAGAATCAACCATTGGCATGGTTTTAGTTTAGGAAGATGACTTGTTCTCAGAATATGTGATCTATTACCTGAGTCGAGGCCTCATAGGACTAGAACTCAATTATTCTCACATCGAAAAACTTGCATTGGCAACAATTCATGTTGTTCAATGGTTCTGTCATTATGTTCTGTTTCGCAAGACCACCGTCATTGTTGTCGTGAATCCATTCCAGTACATGTTGACATGATGGGTAATAGGCAGAACAATTAGTAGATGGATAGTCATCCTCCAGGAGTTTGACTTAGACTTTGTTTTAGCAAAGTCCAAAATGTCACTGGTCTTCGCAGAACTTATTTCAGAACTTCCGGTTGAGTCAGGTGACGTTGTGCCTGAAGAATCGCCTATCTGGGGAGATATGTTTTTGATCACATCTTCAGATCCCCGGTATGGAGATATACTTATCTATATCTAGACTTTAAAGTTCCCCACCACTGCTTCTCATGATGAGCATTGACACATACGCCATCAAGCTAAGAATTATCTCATAATCGATGATACATTGTATCGGAGAGGTGTAGACTGCATCCTACGCCGATGTCTCACTCATGAGGAGGCAGTTATCATGCTTAATGATTTCCATACTAGAGCTTGTGGCGGTCATTTTTCTGGGTTGGCAACAACCCAAAAGATTCTATGAGCAGGTTACTTCTGGCCAACACTTATCAAACATTGTATCGAATCGGTCAAGAAGTGCCATCCATGCCAAATCTTCTCTCGGAAGATGAGGTCACATCCCGCTCCCATGTTTCCTGTCATCACAGTTGTTCCCTTCACCAAGTGGGGGATTGATTACACTACTTGCAACCCTCCTTCAACAAGGGGGCACCACTATATCATCATAGCTGTAGACTACTTCACAAAGTGGGTCGAAGCTATGCCAATGTTTAAAGATGATGGAGAGATGACAACTCTCTTTTTATTCAATCAGATAATAGCAAGGTTTGACGTCCTAAGGGAGATTGTCACTGATCATGGAAGTCACTTTCAGAACCAGATGATGACTGAGTTAACATCAAAGCTTGGGTTACGGAAAGAGCATTCATCACCCTACTACCGCTAAGCAAATGGGTAGGTGGAAGATGTAAACAAAACTCTTAAGACCATTCTACAACGAACTATCAACTCAGCCAAGTCAAATTGGCATTTGATGTTATACTCGGCATTATGGGCTTACCGAACATCTGTTAAGACTGTGACTAGTTTCTCACCTTTTCAACTCATTTATGGGCTGGAGGTAGTCTTGCCCATCGAATGTCAGATCTCGTCTCTAAAATTGGCAGTACAATTATTGCCAGACACTTCTCCACTTGAAGAACGATTAGTATACCTTGAGAAGCTCAATGAGCAACATCATGATGCAACCCTGGCCAATGAGGCTCACAAACATAAGGTCAAGTGTCAATATGATAGGTCCATTCATCCTTGGATTTTCTCTGAAGGTGACCTTGTCCTGGTCTATGACCAAGATAAGGACCCCCTGGGGGCAGGAAAATTCAAACCCATGTGGTTCATACCTTTCATCATAAAAGAGGTTTTAAAAAAGGGCGCTTATCGTCTAGTTGATTTTGAAGGGAATGCTTTGGCAGAGCCTAGAAATGGGCTCTACCTCAAGAAGTATTACTCGTAGGCAGGTCACTGTGGGTAACTTTTTGTAACATATGTATAGTCTTTGTACTATTACTTTTTAGTTTCTTTTAGTATTATGGACGTGTTGTTGATATTATCTTTCATCACTGTGGCATATGTCAAGTGATTCCAAGGTGTTTGTTGGGTATGCAGACAGTTCTAGTCAGCACACTCGGAGGATTGCCTCCGTAGCTTGGGTAATCTTTACACCTCAAGTCCAGTTATTATCTTTCGGAGGTATATGCTTAGGTGAAACCACAAATAATGTTGCCGAGTATAGTGCAGTTATTGAGTTTCTTTGTGACGCTTTGTCATTGGGTATCTCTCATCTCTGGGTCTATCTCAACGCTCAACTGGTTATGTCTCAGTTAAACCGAGTGTACCGGGTTCATGATCCAACTTTACATCGATGATTCCTTAGGGTACGTCTCTTAGAACAAAACTTTGATTATATTACATATTTTCATGTTCTTAGGAGATTAAACCAGGTTACAGATACTCTAGCTAATCAAATTTTAGATTGGCATCTTGCATACATATGAAAGAACATTAACATAAGAATGTAAATATGTTTTTGTACACATGATCCCTAAGACACAAAAGACAAAAAAACCATATATAATATCATAAAGTAACCAGAGTACATAGATGGATGCAAGCGCCTCAAAAATAGGACCAATAACGAGTCACAGGGCTTATGCCCTCAAAAAATATATACAAGTAGTGCTCGTGGCACGTCAAAATGTCTAGCTAAAGTCAAATCCTGTGGACCCTGTTATACTGATCCACAGCGTTGGCTAAATGATGAAACATCCGGACCCACATCCGTGGTGTCCCCACTACATGAGGCTGCATAGATGGTGGAAGGTCCTCAATCTCTACCATTGGGATCATGAAAGTGAGTGCAGTAAAGTTATGCTCGACTCGTCTCAATACCCTCTCAGCCTCCCTAGCTGGAAGATCTCTTGCTACTGTTGGTCCCCCTGCGGCGGCAGGTGCAGCCCCTGGTCAAGGACGATGCATATTCCTCGCATAGTTAGTGGGTCGCACTGGTCCCACATCTGCACACAATGAACACATATTCATCAAATACTCTAGCATAACAAAAAAATGATATATATAACAAAACAACATAAAAATTACATATACAACAAAAAAACTACAAAGGTGGAGACTTACCCATCTCCCCTCGCTCCTCACCAAGAGGTACTGGTATCTCAGGGTCTCTCGAAAAATCAATCCCGGCATAGGGGTAATCCTCTATAATAGGGATCTATCATGACAGCCACGCAAAGAAGTCATCATCGAAGGAATCATTGGTCCTTTCGCCACCTTGTCGCGACAATAATACTGCCCATATACACACAGCAGGAAGAGAGGCTTGATGTCCTCGTACCACTACTCGAGGACTAAAACTCAGAACTCTCTCAAAAAAGAATGAACACAGAATGGTCCCGAACCCGAAGTTCCTATGTGTCCACAAATGAAAATTTGTCAGCTGTCTTTTCATACACTCAAGCAATGTAGTACTCCAATCAAAAACTTGTGCATTTAAGCACTAGATTGCATAGTTCATCTGTGCACGGGACGCCTGATGTAGAGCCACAGAACCAGTAATTCACCCAATAAGCAATACTATCGCTTGTAGCGATAAGTTAGTGATCTTTCTTATGGGCATCTGCATGCTCGAGCGGTCTGTATCAGCTGCACAATATAGAACTATCAATTCCGCTATGTTATGCGGCCCTGTAGAAAAAGTCTGGAAATTGACTGGTTCCCCTCTCCTGGAGAGGCCAGTCAAAAAATAAATGTCCTTGACTGTGGGCACCAGTGACTGCCCCTCTAACATGAATGCCTCTGCATCCAGATGCCAGTAGTCAACCAAGGCATTTAGTAGCCTAGGTTGTGCCCGCATGAAAGGACATAGAAAAAACTTGAGTAACCCACACTGCATCAAAGTAGCCACAGCATTGGGGTCTTCCCCAACCAACTCATTCACCTCTTTATGCTCTCTTTCTCTCCAATGGACATACATCCTGCAAAACACCAAGGTTTAGGAGGGTTAACCCTTGCTTTTTATGCCTTTTTCATTCCATAAGGGGGTCCACACGTGTTGTAATGGTGACAGTCACGTGTACGTGTGTGTAGAGTTTACTCTGCTCGAATGTACACGCGGCCTGTCCAGAGACAGCTCGCGTGGACCTAGGGCTGACCTTTTAAAGGTCAACGCCCCCCTAAAAAATGAAACCCAATGCACAAATAAAGACATAAAATGCAAGATAAGGGATTTTGTACTTACTTTGTCTAGACAGAAGTTCATTTCATCCACTGTAGCTCCTGGAATCACTGCTTTTGACAAAGGGGGTCTTTTGGCTCCAGAGTCAATTTCCAAATCAGCGATGGTGATAATGAGCTGCCCGCTTCTATTTATAGACTTTTTGGCCTTCCTTATCATTTTCTTTATACCAAAAACCATTTAGAGTGATTCAGGAGTTGCATAGGAGGGATTTGATCGAGTATTGGGATAGTTTTTTTTTGAGTTTTGAGTATTTTTCGACGGTCTGTGGAATTTTTTTTCGATGATCAACTTGAAAACATAGGTTAGGTTTCTACCCTGATTTTTGTATCTCGTTGTCTTTTTCCTTTTCCATAGGATCGATCCCATCAGGTTGTGACACAGAACCATCATCTCTTCTTTAGAACTGTCACAACTTGGTGGTAGAGCTTACCAGAACATAGATGCCCTAGGTAGATCCTGGTTGCATTATGGTATTCATGCTGTCTCTAAAACACTGTAGGCTCGAAATTCCTTGTAGTTTTTCCTGAATACGAGTTTGAGCCTCATTTGCATGATTCTTCTTCGCTCTTGACCTCACCCTCAGGAATCCCAAAAAATAATGGGTCTTCTTTTAAGCCCTTTTTAGACCCTCTAAATATGAAAAGATTGTCGAACGATCTTGTGGCCCTTCACGCTCGTTAAATTGAAATTTGAAGTCACGTCTGTCCGACGGTAGTTTGCCCCTTTTTTGGTCTGGATGGTCAACTGTACGAACAAAGGTATACTCTATGGAACTTCAGCTCTATAGAAGAGTACTCTCAGGTATAATTTTATCCCTTTTTCGGGCCTGAGGGACTAAACTTATGAAGAAGGAACCCCCACGGAGTCCATAGTTAAGCTCTTTTCAGACTCCCTAAAATTGAAAAGATCACCGAGTGACTTTATTCTTTCACACTCATTAAAATGGTCCAGAAGAACATTCCTGACGGAGTCCATAGTCAAGCTTTTTTCAAACTCCTTAAAAATGAAAAAATGGCCGAGTGATCTTGTCCTTATCACACTCGTTAAAATGGTTTTGGATAGACGTATTGTCGGTGCCATTTTACCCATTTTCAACCCGACTAGACTACCTTCGAAAAAGGTACCCCAATGGAGTCTCCTTTTATGTTTTTTCAAACTCTCTAAATATGAAAAACCACCGAGCTTACCTTCTCTAGGCTCGTTAAACTTACATTGAAGGACATTACCATTGTGTGTTTTGTTAACCGTGTTTGCATACCTTATACGCCAACATTGTAACAGTTTTCTTTTGCGTCTTAACACCCTTGGCCCCCGGAGGATTTTTCCCGAGTATCATTATACTAGAACATCAGTATTGTCCTTTTGCCTTGAACTTGTATGTTTGCAACACTCGTTCCTCCATTTTAACGTAACATTCCTTTATTCTTTTTCCCAAAATTATTGAAAAGGACAAAAAAAATCAAATATACCCCAAAAAGAGGAAGAGAAAAGTATTTTCTTTATTGGCAGCATAATGAGTCGCCCTTGGATAAATCACATCTGTCCATTTGTTCATCAAACTATGGGATGTAGTATGACCTTAGGAAGTTGTTCTTGCTATATAGAGTTGTGTCCTTCGCTGTTTGGTTATCCTTCCAAACATATGGAGAGTTTATGTTACCTCCTACTTCGTAGACTTATGATTAATGCCATGCTGCCTGAGTCTCATCATTTTTCGTGCTATTGTCCAAGGGAAGTTTGTCACCAAGCCTGAGTCGCCCCCTTTACAATTTGTATCTTTCCCTCATACCCGACCATCCTGAATTTCCAATCAAGTCCTTGTTTGAAATCAATGAAGCCTTCAGTCTAATCATCAAGTCCATGATCGACGAGTTGTCGAAGACCTCTGGGTAGTGCGGTCGTACACTCATATTACACTCCTACCCGAGTTTTGAATATTTTGAAGTAGTTTCTCGAGCTCTGAAGACCTCATCTCTAGTCATCAGGCCATATCAGCTTCTAGAAGATGGATACTCTATATGTATATCTTTTTGATTTCAAGATGTAGCTTCATTGTGTATTGTTCACGGCTACTCTTTATATAGTTATATGACATGGATCTATAGTGTATTTGATTGGTAGCCATGATTCTATTTTATCCTGAGCATGGGTATGCCCACCTCAGTGAGACATTTGTTATTTTGTAGACGGCGCCTCCCGGTTCCTGATCCTTGGTCTCAATCGTTCAGCATATCAGTAAAGATTGGTAATGTATTTCGGCCATCAGATGCTCTTATGACCTCACACATTAGGGGGCAGCTTTTATAACCCTAAATTGCACCATACATGCTTACCTGGCATTAGGCCATCTCAGATCCCTTCTTTGACAAAGCACTGTTGAACAACTCTTTGAAAAAACCTCTTTTATAAGGGCCCATGTGCCCTACTCCATTACTTCACATGTGTACACGCTAGCTGACCTAAAATAGCCCACGTGGACCGACAAAAGCACGAAAAAAGGAAAGTTGTTGATGAAACACACAACTTTGGGTGAGTTAACTGAAACTCCCGGCCATGCATGGCCAAGGGTTCGTCCAAATACCTAGCTCCTTCTAGCCTATAAAAGAAGGGGTAGGGGTCCCATTTGGAAGCAGAAAAATATAGCAAAGAAACTCTACCCATTTTCATATTCCCATTGTCCCAACCCTTTATCCATCCTTGTGCCAGAAGAGATACAAAGCAAATAAGGTGGAGGACAGTTGAAGAAGAGCCCAGGATCAAGTTCGCGGAGCGGTGGCCTGTCTCAATTTTTTGTAAGTTGATTCTTTCAAAGTAATAAAGAGAATTCTTTTCCCGTCCCAATTAATGAGTTATTCATAGTTTGTTAAGTACATGTTTGAATCTCTAACCCATTAGGTTATAGGTAAGATGCATGTGTAGTCGTTTCTTGTCTTGTATGCAGGTCATCTTTGGAAGAACTATGAACAAGTGATCAAGTGTGAAAGAGGATCGACATCAAACACTTGGAACAAGGTAGGTTGATCTGTCCATGTATTTATTGAAAAGAAATGGGAATTAAGTCTCGGGATGAAGGTAGAAAGTATTTTTTCTCTTGGACATATCTGCATGCAAAGTATAACCCTATTTGCTAGTCCATAAGGAAATTTCCCTCACAACACCCCTCCCTATGCACCCAGTTGACTATCTTACAATATCAGAAGGCTCTCACTCTCAACACTTCTCTCTCTCTCAACAATAATAATTACTCTATCAACAATCACAATCGCAACAACCACCATCCATATCGAACCCCCCTTCTCCCATCTATGTTCTTAACTATACATTACAATAGCTCTTCGGACAACCTTAGGTCAGAACCTAGGTTTCAAAACCCTAAATATAAAAACCCTAGGTGTTTAAAACCCTAGGTCAACTTGACCCATGTTTTTAGGGCTTTGCCAACCTGTCTTTCCATCTTTCCCATGAGGTGCTCCAAAGCATCTATTGGTATCTTTTTCTGCTTGTTGAGTTGTCCACAATCCATCTTGCTTGCTGATTTGTTCTACTCGATCTTTTCATCCAACGGCTTGTTTTCCCTTGCTTTGCTCTGTCTTTTCTTCTTTATTAACCACTTTGACCTGATCTCAGTCAATGTTCCTTCCACGCAGTTCACATTTATCCTTTTATTCTGTAATATTATCTTTCTTCCATAACTAAGGGCCAACAGGCCCCCAACACTCACTTGTGACTCGTCCTGAGGAACTGTAGCTCTGAATCTTCAGTTTCACTTCGACTTCATACTACACAACGCAGCTTGTGCTTTCTTCTCAGTTCCTCCCCATTGTGTGCAGATTGTCTTTTCTATGTCTAGTACTCAGTTTCAACTACACCTGGTACCTAGACCCTTCTCCTTATTCTTTTATTAAGAGTTGCGAGGAAGTTGGTTGTCATAGTACAATTTCAACGTGCTCCCATTCACCAATACTTCCTTCCATTCTCCATTCAAAGTCTTTAGTTGCGTAACTCCTCCTTCTATAATATAGGCCACCTCATATGGCCCCAACCAATGTGTCATGAACTTCCATGGATACTTCATGAACTTCTTGTCATATACCAATACCAGATCTCCTTGCTTAAAGGATTTGTTCCTGATGTGTTTGTCATGGTAAGCCTTCTCTCATTCCTTTTGTACCTGCTGATGGAAACCTGCAATAAATTGGTCTTCCTCTAGCTCTACCAACTGCAAAAGTCTGTTTTGCACAGCGCCAGTGTCGTCCATCTCTGTGAATGAGGCAATTCTCAAGCTAGGAACTAAATATTCCATAGGCACAACCACTTCTAAACCATAAACCAACTTAAATGAAGTCTTCATTGTCATCTTCTTACAAGTGGTTCTATATGCCCATAACACTATTGTTACTCTCAAATTCCAGTCATCTTTGTTTACACTACAAATATTTGTCAGTGCGGTCTCCAAGATCTTGCTGAAATCTTCAACTGTACCATTTGCCCGCGGGTGGTATGGAGTGCTCTTCTGGTGATGAACTTAAAATTCCTGAGTCAAGGCTTCAATAGTCTTATTAATAAAATGTGTACCTTGGTCACTCATGAGGATCTTTGGGCATCCAAAATTGGTTATGATATCATCAAATATGAATCACATAGCTATAGTTTCACTACAGTCCTTGAATTCTCTTGCTTTTGTCCATTAGGTCAAATATTCTATCGCAATGATGATGTATCTTTCTCATGTACGCTTTCTTGGTGGGCTGATAGGTCCCACGAAATCAATTGACCATTTAAGCATGTAAGGTTAGATGGGGTGCTGAAGGCATCTCATCTCTTTTGGAAGGCTTCCCAATGCTTTTGCATACATTGCAGGCTCTGTAGTATTCCTTAGCATATCTATGTAAAGTGGGCCACCAGAGGACAACTCTTAGAACCTTCTGCATTGTTTCTTTTCCTGCATAGCGTTCCCCTGCAATGTCTTCATGTGCTTATGCTAGAATTAGTGGCATTTCTTCCTTCATAACACATCTCCTCGGGATCTCATCAGGTCCCATCTTATATAGTTGTCCAACTATAAGTGAAAAACCTGCAGCACAAACTACTAGTTGTTTCTTTTGAATAACTGTATATTCATGAGGTGCTATTCCTGTTGAGAGGAACTGAACTATATCAGTGAAGTGATCATCAACCTTCCTAATGGCCAGCAACTGTGCATCTAGTAGTGTAGCCTCCAAACTAGTAGGTTCCTCTCCATGTTCTAACATAGACAAGTGGCTAGGTCCCTTGTTCATTCTCCCTGGCTTGAACACAATTTCAAAATCATATTCCTAGAATAGCAGTAGCCATCTACATATCCTTCCCCTCAACACTAACTTGTTGACTAGGTATTCTAGCATAGATTGATCAATGAACATCTCAAAGTGTCCTCCCAACAAGTAGTGACAAAACTTCTGCAGTGCATACACCATGGCTAAACCTTCTCTCTCTGTGGTAGTGTAATCTATCTCAGTTGTTGTGTAACACCCTTTT
>JASDQU010032898.1:22181-39418 GCA_032191745.1 Picea mariana | reverse complement strand
AGTCATGGTGGTAAGCACAGCTGCTCATCGCACGATCGACCGCCATGGTGGCGGTAACCCTATGCACTTCTCCAGGAACCCCTCGTCCTGGATACGGATCCACATGCCCTCAGGCACGTCCTATAACACCGTCTCCAAACGACGGCATATATCATCAAAATCACCTCCGGCCACCGCCGAAGGAGCGTGTGATGGCCCCGTGCCAGGGTCATCAAATCGACGCCTCCTCGCCAGTCTCTCGAGCTCTTCTAGTCGCCCCGCGGCCTCATCCCACCGACGCCTCTCTCCACGTGGCAGTCTCTCCGGCTCTCGCCAAACCGGCGCTCGCTGCAACTCCACCTCATGCCCGCAAGGTGCCAAATCTGCACATGCACAAAAACAAACAAACAAACGATCATATCAGCATCTATATCACATATGAACTGGTATATCAAAAGCTAACATAAAGCAAAGCATACAAATACAAAACATACCTCGATGGTCGAAAACCTCCCTAGGAGGCAACACCATGTCCGGGTCCCCCCGGAAGTCAACCCCAGCATAGGGGTACCGTAGTATCACTTGCGGCATCTGCCGCCATATCTGTGCCGCCTACACTGTAAAATAATGACCACCTTCGCCACCACCGTGGAGAACCAAAACTGATGACCACCACCTCAAGCGCGGCTCTCGCGCCCCTGGCGCCTCCAGTAGAACCCTCGGGCGCAGCATCAGCACCCTCTCCAAGAACCAGGCTACCAGGATCGATCCGAAAGCAAACTCTCCGGTACCTATGGACCGACAACAGTCCAGCTGCGTGATCATCCACATGTGCAGCATAAGCCCCCATGCAAACCGCTCAAGACCAACCACCACCCTCTCCAGCAGTAGCAGCTGTCCACCACTGATCCGTTGGGTCGTAAGTGACCCATACACCTGAACAATCATCGCCGCTATGCAACGATGCAACAGCAAATCTATCCCACTGATACTCACTACAGTCCCAGACATGTAGTTCTCGCCTGAGCAATATCGTCGGGCGACATCAGCCAGGTGTGTATCCCTCAGCAGCACAGGCTCTGCCGGCAACGGCGTGCCCCGGAAGGGGAGCCCAATCAAAAAATATATATCCTCCACCGCAGTGAAGGGGAGCTACTCTCCTCGCACGAGGAAGCAGTGAATATCTGGACTCCACATCTGGAGCAGGAACTGAAGTAAGTACTCCTGGACCCGTATCAACGGGCACTCAAAGAACTTTAGCAACCCACAGGTTGCTAAAGCAGCTCGCACAGCAGGCCCTGCATTGGCCACCGCATCTCGCAACTGCGACCAGTCTTGCTCACACAATCGCACATCCATAGTCAATGCTCACCACCTGCACACAACACAGAGTCCTATGTCAGCTTATGCAACCATCCAATGCATCAAAAAGACTCATTTTTTTCACCCCCAACCTTGTCTCAAAGACGCGGTTTTCTTACCCACAGGCGCGCACATATGCGCGCATGTTCACTATACAGACGCGCACCAACGTGCACCTGTTCACTGCACAGGCACGCTCATGAGCGCGCCTGTCCATCATACAGGCGCGCTCACGAGCACTCCTGTCCACCTCACAGGCGCGCATTGGTGCGCGCCTGTCCACCTCATAGGCGCGCCCCTAGGGTGCGCCTTAAATTCTCATTCACGTGCCCCTATGCGTGTTTATTCTGTGGACAGGCGTGCACGTATGTGCGCCTTCCACTGAATCGCCCGTGCATGAGGGCCCACATCCTATGAAAATTTCCCTCAAACCCTTTGTACGGCCCCCCGTACCTACCCTGCCCAAAAATTGGAAACCTATTTCTATGCAGGATGATCAGACCACTAACCTGATACTCGCACACCGTCGATCGGATACCCCGTGCTCCCTGAAACTCCAAATCTCCTCTGCAATCTGCTCGTCCAGTCACTATAGCAGCAGGTACAAATGAGGTGGCAATGTGGGCCCTACAGCTATATATAAGCCTTTTGCCAAACTTCCACTCAACATTCCAGGAGCCCAAAGTGTCCGTTTTTCAAACCGTCTTCAGCCACGGGATCAGCGTCCCGTCACCTACATTACAACAGTCTCTGGGTCACTTTTCATTATGAGCCCTCGGGGCACCTTTTTTTCATTCCATGGTCAGGTACGCACGCGCATTGTCACATTTATCAAATACAAGCTCATATCTTTGATTCTCTTTAGATATTGTTCACTTTGGGTATTTGGTTNTTGCATCTTCGGTACTGTAACCCGGTAGCATTCTCACCCACATGAGTTGTCCCATTCATAGCACCTTTTGGCACTTTTTGACACTCATGTTGATTTTCATTACCCTTTAGGGATGGGAGTCCCAATAGTCTTTTATCATGCCATGAATCAGCCACATACTCCTTCTCTGCATTTTGCTAGCTTTCCCACATGGACTCCCAAATTATCTCTTTATGGTTCTATTTTTTTACCTGCACCTCCGCAGGATCATGAGCCCTTCATTTCATCCACACTCAGTTTGCCCATCTGCAAACCTACCCTCATTTCACCTACCTCATACAGAAACTCACCAATGGGGCCCCCACCCTTCATCAGTTTCCCAAGAAAATTCTGCCCTCCCTGGGGCACACATTTCACACTGGGGCACCCGTTTCTGTACTTGTACATTTCTCCCCAAAATTATTCATTATTTATTGTACAAACACCTTTATTTCCAGTCATTACATTCTTTGTCATCACCATTGGCGATTTGCTTCCTTTTGGCCACACGCAACCCATGTCACCCTTGGTTGGAGCATTACTTATCATCTACCCTTGCCGGCATCATCCATATCTTCAGAGTACTCCATAGGTCAGTTACCTCTACCCTCTGAATTTGTTCACCTTGTCCCGCCTCTGGCACAACTTATCACCGGTCTTGTCATCCCTCTGACACTCGACCTTGTTACACGGTTGCGGCCACTGTTTCTCTCATACATTCTCCAGCCAAGGGCAGTCTTGAGTCTTCCCACTTTTTGACTTCATCCATGTACCTCTGCCACTTCCTCACCTCAGTAAATTCCACAAAGCCCTTTGCTTCTCGGAGTTGCGTTCCCCTTTTGTCGACATCAGCACACTTTTCCAGAAGGGCGACAGTATCTTGATTCTCATTCTCTATTTTAATGAGAGATCTCGGACGGCACAGGGTGAAACACCATTGCTCCCTGCTATCGTTGGCCCCCATAACATTCGACGCCAACACTTTCTCATGTTATGGTGGGTCTTACTTTGCGACTATTGCAGTTATTTTTTTCATTTGCTGAAGACTTCTGAACTTGGTAGGGCCATCAATGCCCACATTATCGTCGCTGCTTATTACCGCGATCATTGCCTATTATTCAGAGTATGTTCCTTTGCAGAATTGTCTTCTGCCTTTATCATCACCGCCCCCAAGGGCGCTGCAGTTGTCTACACCAACACTTCCGTCATCTTTTTTCAAAGTTACATAACACGAGCATGGGGCATGCCCGCCTCGTTTGTACATAGTTGTATATTTTTCTGCACAACTCTCAGAAGGTCGGGTTCTACCGGTTCCTTTTTTCTCCAACAGATCTCTCTGAAAGGTCCCACTATTTCTCTTCCTTACAACAACATTCTCAGTAGAAGAAACATTGATGGATTTCGGCTATACGTATGCCCCTAACCTCATCCATCAGGGGGCATCTGTTATCACCGAAATTTCGTCCGCACATGGCGACAAGAACTCCGCATCATCAAAACAGCAATGAATTCATTCATGGCACTGAATTAATTCCACAGCATTCTAGAAGGGTCAAAAACTATACAAAGTGACCAAAAATTGAAGGGCGCTTTACAGTAGTGTGGTGCGCGCGCACATGCACAGGACAAGAACGTACTATGCGTGCATGCGCGCACGACGCGCGGCTGTCAGCACAATAAACCGTGCACCTGCTAAATGTTGCATTTATTGCATTGGTTGGCCTCCCAACCACTTATGGACCAGCTCCCAATCTGATTTGACTCCCAAATTCGAGCTGAATCCGCAGAGTCGGCGGGTCTAAGACCTAATTAAGCCCGAAAGAGCCCATTTTCACACTTTGAAGAGGTTACATAATCGCTCGGTGATCTTCTATAAAAATCCATGAAGAACCATTGTTTTCGCAAGGAATTTCAAGTATTGTTATGCTGCTGAGATTGTCAAGGGCTCATTCTTTGACGATAACACATCGGCAACATTTCTTTCTGCTGGGAGTTCTTTCACCATCATTCTCAGTTCTCTGCATTGTAAGGGAAGCAAGTTTGTGAGGGCCTCAAGAGCCTTCCTTTGGGGAAAGAAGGAACCACAGTTCTCTTCCTTCATCATGCTCTGATTTCATCAATTGACCAGCTGAAAACCATTGGTGAATCGGTCTTTGTTGTGTTTATTGTTTCTTTATCCGCATGTTCACAGTTTTAGTTTGTTTTCATTTGATTCTTGTTTATAGTTTGTTTTGTTTTCTCTAACCTTTCCTTCCACAGCTGTCATGCTCTGCAAGACCCAACAGGGCATGTAAGCACCCTCGATTTGTTCACCAGGTGACGAATTGGGTGCAAACAATGGTCTTAAGAAATCTCCCCGAGCTTGGTATGCCAAAATGGACAAATTTCTTATTGACATCGTATTCTCTAGATGTCATTTTGATTCTAATGTTTATAGAAAGAAAGTAGGAAGCCATCTCATAATCCTTGTCCTTTATGTTGATGACCTTATCCTTACTGGTAGTGATTCAAAACTTTTAAACCATGTGAAAACCAGCCTTAAGAATAAATATGAAATGATAGACTTAAGTTTTTTGCACTATTTCCTTGGCCTCCAAGTTTTACCAACTAATGAAGGAAATTTTTTTTCCCATTCTAAGTATGCTTGTGACCTTATTCGTAGATTTCGCATGGATGATTGTAAACCATAACCTTCTCCCTTTCAGTCTGGAGTCAATCTTACTGCCACCTGTACTTCTCCCGAAGTTGATGCCACCTTGTACCATCATTTAGTTGGTATCATTTTATACTTGACTCATACCCGTCCTGATATTTCCTTTGGTGTTGGTCTTGTTGTTGATTAAGGTTGGTTTTCATTGATGTCAACCCTTGAAGAAAGTCTGGTAACAAATTCTGGTAGCACAAAGGTTTGGGTAATGGACCCAAGGTTGTTTCATGTATATTGGTATGAGTTTTAATATATTTGAAGGTAATACTATTTTTTATGGATAGTACATGTCATGCCATTTCTGGTGGTATGTGGGACATCACATAAATCCTCACAGTTTGAGATTTATGGCCTTACAAAGTTGGAGGACCCTCATATGTTGGCTTGAATCCCCAAAAGGTCAAAGAAGTCAAAGAGCTTGCAAAGAATAAATTATTATTTAAATGATAAAGTGAAGTGACAAAATCAAAGAAGATTATTTAAATGATAAAGTGAGTGACAAAGTCAAGGAGGAATATTTAAATGATAAAGTAATAAAGAACTTTCTAATTATGGAAAGTGGTTAACCCTAAAAATGAGGAAAATAGGTTAAGTGACCTAGAAATGGGTTAAGTGACCTAGAAGATGGAAAGTATAAATAAGAGGCAAGTCTCTCTCATTTTACATCACACTTGAGAATATTGAATATCTATCGGTGATTGAGGTAACCAAAGGATATCTAAGCCGAATTTCAGAGGGAAGGTGAAGAAAAGAGGGTTGGAATTCAAGGGAGGATAAATTCTTTTGATGATGTTTTCTAAGGTATGTTATTTACAGGTCATCTCACCATTTTTGAAATAACATTTTTTCTAGAATGATTCAGACTGTGATATTTATTGGCCATTGAGGAAAAATATCCAAGTACCTGTGCTAAACAATTCATCTTGTGGGTCATTGTATTTTTGGAGTTACACTCCGTGGAAAATAGGGTTTGTGGCTAGTCCTGAAACTAGTCTAAAACAGGTGTTTTGGGTAAAAACGTCATAACTTCTTCATAACAAATCCAAATTTAGTAAGAAAAAATTTGTTAGTTAGAGTACAGTCTGTAATATGTTTTATAACATTTTTAAATCGATTCAAAAAATATTTCGTGTGGGGCACGCTCTACAAGGTCGCTCTCTAGAATAAGAGAGAATTCAACAAGGTATGTCATTTTTGCTATAACTCCTTTTCTAAGAGGTTCCAAGTAGTAAAACTCGGAAGAATTGCATAAACACATTGAAGAACATTGTGTATCAGTTTCAGATCTTTATTCATTACAGGTACATAGTTATTATTATTTCAAGTTAGGGTTGTTGACTAATCCAAAACTAGTCATGTGAGACTAAAGAAAAGTTTGTTGAAAATGTTAGTCTCTTATTGTTAAAGTTAATGAAGGTTTGCAGGTATGTGATCATATACACCAGTTCTATTACAGAGTTAAAAATCATATTTGGATGATGATATTGATGAGAGATTTTGGTTGAGGTACATGTTCGGTACATGGTTTAGATAAGTAGTTGATGAATTGGCACATACATGAGGTGTATAGTTGATGATGTTGGTACATATTAATGAGTCATAGTTGATGAGTAGTTGACACATGATTGGTACATACTTTGTACATAGTTGGATGCATGTGTTTATGGTACAGGTTGATTACAGGTTGTTTGATACAGGTTGGTGCATGGTTGATGCACTTATTTATGGTACAGGTTGATTACAGGTTGAGGTACAGGTTGATGCATGGTTGATACATGGTTCAAGTTTATTGATACAAGTTTACAGTGGTATATCTCACAGTGATAGTGTGATGGTGGTTCCATCATTCTACTTCTACTTCAGGGAGGTTGAACGGGGAAAGGACAGGTGGTTGTAGTCACCTTCCGGTTGTAGCCGGAGAACATAGGGGGTTGTAGCCTCCTTCTTTTTGTATCCAGAGAATAGAGGAGTTGGAGCTTCCTTCAGGTTGTAGCCTGATAAACAAGGTGGTTGGAGCCTCCTTCCAGTTGCATCTGGAAAACAAAGGAATTTGGTGCTTCCAATGAATGTAATTCTTCAATACATATAAGAAAAAACATTATGTGGTTTTCTCCCGCTTTGAGTTTCCATGTAAAAAATTGGTGTACTGTGTGTGTATGATTGTTCATTTGTTAATTGATTATTTAATCTGCAGTTATTGGATGATAATGCTACATTGATATAACACTTGGATTATATGGTTAAAAATGATTAAATTTCTCTATTACTTATTCACCCCCCCTCTCAGTAATCCAACAATTGGTATCAAAGCAGGTTCTTTCAGAAATCAGTTTAACCGCTGAAAGGTAGATCATGGATAGCAACAACTTATATAAAAATGGAATACCACAGTTCAATGGACAGAAGTATGAATTTTGGAGCATAAGGATGAAAACATATATACAGGCATAGGGATTTGAAATTTGGCAATCAATTGTATATGGATACACAGCACCAACAGTTCCACCAACAAATGACAAAGCAACAACAGTCACAGATAGGAACCTCAGAAAAAGACATGGATAAGAAAGAAGGATCAGTATAGCAATGAAGAATGCACACTCGATCTACAAGCTAAGAAGAAGAAACGTGGTTGGTATGTTGATAGTGGTTGTTCAAAACACATGACAGGTGATAGAGATATGGTTCTTACATTACAAAAGGAAAGAGATGGATCAGTCTCCTTCGGAAATGATGATTCTGCTAAAATCATTGGAAAAAGCACAATCAGAATTGGGAACAAGAATATCAAGGAAGAAAATGTTCTACTAGTAGAAGATATGAAACATAATCTTCTGTGTGTGAGTCAAATGTGTGACCAAGGTCATAGAGTTACTTTTGATTAAAAAAAATGCGAGATAAGAAAAGAAGGTTCAGGAAAATTGATTGCTTCAGCTGTGAGAACTTCAAGCAACATATATGTATTAAGTGAAATTGGAAATGAAAAGTATTGTCTAGGAAAGGAAGATGAAAGTTGGTTATAGAACAGAAGAATGGGTCGCATACATTTTGATAACCTTGTCAAAGTTAGCAGAAGAGAAACAGTCTGAGAAATGCCCTGGATCACGAAACCAGCCAACACTTTATGCAAGCATTGTCAACAAGGAAAGCAAACAAAGATCAGGTTCAAATCAAAGGAATATTCAACGACAAGACCACTGGAAATTGTGTATACTGATCTAGTTGGACCAACTACAACAAAGAGTTTAAAAGGTGAGAAATAATTTATGTTATTAGTTGATGATTATACAAGAATGACTACAGTTTTCTTTCTCAAGAATAAGTCATAATCTTTTGAAAACTTCAAGATCTATAAGGAAATGGTTGGAAATGAAATGGATTCAAAAATCAAATGCTTGAGATCTGATAATGGAGGAGATTTCACTTCAGAGGAATTTATGGACTACTGCAGCAGTCATGGAATAAAAAGGAAATTCTCCATTGCTAGGACACCTCAACATAATGGAGTTGTTGAAAGAAAGAACATGACAGTACAGGAAATGGCTCGAACAATACTGATGGATTCCAAATTGACAGATGTATTTTGGACATAGGAAGTGCATACAATGATTCACATTCATAACAGAGTAATGCTCAGAAACAACACTGACAAAACTCCCTACGAGCTATGGAAAAGAATATCGGCAAATGTGAAGCACTTCAGAGTTTTTGAAAGAAAATGCTACATCAAAAGAGAAGATGAAAAATGAGAAATTTTGACTCTCGTGTGGACAAAGGAGTACTTGTTGGTTACTCAAGTGCAATGAAAGCATACAAGTGTTACAATCTGAGATTAAACAAAGTTGCAGAAAGCATCAACGTAACAATTGATGAAACAGGCAGACCAGAATCAAAGGAAGAATAAAATGAATCAATGGAACAACTTTTCGAAGAAGAAGAAGAAGATGAAAATAAAGTAGAAGATGAAGATGAAGAAAATCTGACAGAAGCAAAAGAGCAAGTTCAACAAGTGTCTCTAAAGACACCTAGTAGAAAAGTACAAAAGAATCATCCTTCAGATCAAATTATCGGAAACAAAGACACAAGAGTTGAGACTAGAAGAAGAATCCATTCACTGGAACAAACACACCTAGCACTCACATCTACGATTGAACCAACCTATTTTGAAGAGGCCAGCAAGGATGAATTTTGGAACAAGGTCATGGATGAATAATTGGAATAAATAGAAAAAAATGATACTTGGGAATTGGTTCCAAGACCAAAGGATAAGAATGTGATCGGCACAAAGTGGGTATACAAGAATAAATTGAACAAAGATGGACAGTTTATAAGGAACAAAGCTAGATTGGTATGTAAAAGATATGCATAGGTTGAAGGAGTCGAATTGAAGAGACATTTTCCCCAGTTGCCAAAATGGAAGCAATCCGATTGCTTTTAGCTTATGCATGCTCCAAAAATATTAAAGTGTATCATATGGGCATAAAATCGACTTTTCTGAATGGGGAACTGTTATAACCCTAATTTGCACCAGACATGCTTACCCGGCATCAGGCCATCTCAAATTCCTTCTTTGTCAAAACACTGCTAAACAACTCTTATTAAAAACCCCTTTTATAAATACCCACGCACCCTGTTCCATTACTGCACGTGTGTACATGCTAGCTGACCCAAGACAGCCCGCGTGTACCTCCAAAAGCACGGAAAAATGAAAGTTGATGATAGAACACACATCTTTGGGTAAGTTAACTAAACCTTTTGGTCATGCATGGCTAGTCACTCGACCAAATACCTAGCTTCTTCTAGCCTATAAAGGAAGGGTTAGGGGTCCCATTTGAAAGGAGGAGATTCATAGTGAAGAAACTATACCCGATTAAGCATTCCCTTTGTCCCAACCTTTAATCATCCTTGTGCAAAGAGAAGTATAGAGAAAAGCAGTTGGAAGACGGTGAAAGAGTAGCCCAGGACCAGGATCGAGGAGCAGTATCTGACTTTATCATTTTAAGGTATCATTGTGAAGTTAATAAAAGAATCGTTTTTCCCGTCCCGCCATATGACATTGTCATTATTGGAATATTGATTATATGATTGATTAAATCTCTAACCCGTTAGTTCATAGATCAAATGCACGTGGAGTTCTTTATTTGTCTTTAGTGAATGCAGGTCAGCATTGGGAGGAGAGTTGCAATCAAAGAACGACCAAGCGAGAAAAGGAATCGACATCAAACATGAAAAATAAGGTACGTCAACTTAATCTCTTGAGCCTTGTATTTACATATAAGTAATGAGGGTTTAGGCATGGAATGATGGTAAAAAGTAAGAATCTTTAGGTCATTTCTACATGCATGATAAAACCCTTAGTGCTAGTCCATAGGAGGGATTTCCTACCCACAACAAAAACTTGAAGAAGAAGTCTACATTGAACAACCAGAAGGATTTTAGTTGTCAGAGAATGCAAACTATGTGTGAAAATTAAAGAATACCTTGTATGGTCTAAAACGGGCTCCTAGAGCATGGTACTCTAGACTGGATAAATATCTATAGCAGGCAGGGTTCAGAAAAGGAAGTTCAGATAATAACCTCTACATCAAGGTAAGTCAAGGTAATATTTTATTAATTGAAGTTTATGTTGATGATATTATTTTTGGTAGTGATGATGATAGGTTAAGCCATAAATTTGCAAAGGATATTCAGAATGAATTTGAAATGTAATTACATGGAGAACTATCATTCTTTCTAGGACTTCAGATACATCAAAGCAATGAAGGAATTTTTATTTCTCAAACCAAGTATATCAGAGAAATGTTAAAGAGGTTTGGAATGGAAGATTGCAAACCAATTGCAAGTTAATCAAATATGATGATTCAAAGTATACAGATCAGAGGCAATACAGGTCAATGATTGGAAGCCTACTATATGTGACAGCATCCAGAACAGATATAATGCAGGCAGTTGGACAAGTGACACGATTTCAAGCAGCACCAAAGGAATCACATGTATTAGTAGTGAAGAGAATTTTCAGATATCTCAAAGGAACAGAAGAGTTTGGATTATGGTATCCAAAAGGAAATGATCTATCTCTTATTGCCTACACAGATGCAGATTGGGCAGGTTGTATTGATGACCGACAAAACACCAGTGGAGCAATGTTCTACTTGGGTGAGTTTTTAGTATCATGTCTAAGCAAGAAACAATCATCAATATCTCTATCTATAGCCGAGACAAAGTATATTGCAGCAACAGCATGTTGTACACAGGTTCTTTGGATGAAAAAAACTTTGACAGATATACAGGTTGAGTATGATAAGCCCATTCCAATCTATTGTGATAATACAAGCGCCATCAGTATCTCAAAGAACACGGTGAAGCACTCCAAGACGAAGCACATTCCAATCAAGTATCACTTTCTACGGGAACAAGTTGCAAAAAAGAACATCAGAGTTGAGTATGTGGGCACAAAATAACAAGTGACAGACATCTTTACAAAACCATTTCCACGAGAAGCTTTTGAGTATCTTTGCCTGAGACTCGGAGTTATTTCTACTCCAAAATGAATGCT
Organism: Picea mariana; assembly: GCA_032191745.1. NCBI lineage: Eukaryota > Viridiplantae > Streptophyta > Pinopsida > Pinales > Pinaceae > Picea > Picea mariana. The sequence continues at coordinate 27,904 of JASDQU010032898.1, read as the reverse complement.
TTTGAATGCTTATATTATATGTCTTAGATGTACACGAGGAAGCACCATAAAGAGGACAGTTCAGTCAGGGAGAGCAACCCCGGATGAAAAGATACCTTTGCCATTGATGATAAAGGGGAAGAGATTCATCATATGCAGAGGACAGAGGCATGGTTCCAAGGGGAGAAATGGTCACATAGATGAAAAGAACAGAGGCAATTTTCCATGGGGAACGTGAGTGATATGACTTCAATATTGCATGACATAATTTCAGTATTGCATCAGAGTGTTTCCATCAATGCCAAAGGGGGAGATTCTTGATTAAGGTTCGTTGTCATTGATGTCAACCCTTGAAGAAAGTCTGGTAGCGAATTCCAGTAGCAAAAAGGTTTGGGTAATGGACCCAAGGTTGTTTCATGTATAATGGTATGAGTTTTAATATATTTGAAGGTAATACTATTCTATATGGATATTACATGTCATGACATTTCTGGTGGTATGTGGAACGTCACATAACTCCTCACAGTTTGAGAGTTATGGCCTTACGAAGTTAGAGGACCCTCACATGTTGGCTTGAAGCCCCAAAAGGTCAAAGAAGTCAAAGAGTTTGCAAAGAAGAAATTATTATTTAAATGATAAAGTAAGTGACAAAGTCAAGAAGGATTATTTAAATAATAAAGTGAAGTGACAAAATCAAAGAAGATTATTTAAATGACAAAGTGAGGTGACAAAGTCAAGGAGGAATATTTAAATGATAAAGTAATGGAGAAATTTCTAATTATGGAAAGTGGTTAACCCTAAAAATGAGGAAAATAGGTTAAGTGACCTATAAATGGGTTAAGTGACATAGAAATACGTTAAGTGACTTAGAAATGGGTTAAGTGACCTAGAAGATGGAGAGAATAAATAAGAGGCAAGGCTCTCTCATTTTACATCACACTTGAGCATATTGAATATCTATAGGTGACTGAGGTAACCAAAGGATATCTAAGCCGAATTTCAGAGGGAAGGTAAAGAAAAGAGGGCCAAAATTCAAGGGAGGATAAATTCTTTTGATGATGTTTTCTAAGGTATGTTATTTACACGTCATCTCACCATTTTCGCAATAAAAAAATTTCTAGAATGATTCAGACTATGAAATTGATAGGCCATTGAGGAGCATATCCAAGTATTTGTGGTAAAAAATTCACCGTGTGGTTCATTTTATTTTTGGAGTTACACTCCGTGGAAAATAGAGTTTGTGGCTAGTCCTGAAACTAATCTAAAACAGGTGTTTCGGGTAAAAACGTCATAACTTTTTCATAACATATCCAAATTTAGTAAGACCAAATGTGTTGGTTAGAATACAATCTGCAGTATGTTGTGTAACATTTTCAGATCGATTCAAAAAATATTTCATGCAAGGCATGCTCCACAAGGTTGCTCTCTAGAATAAGCTAGAATTCAGCAAGGTATGTCATTTTTGCTATAACTCCTTTTCTGAGAGGTTCCAAGTAGTGACACATGGAGGAATTGCATAAAACACACTGACGAATATTGTGTATCAGTTTCATATATTTATTCATTACAGGTACATAGCTATGATTATTTCAAGTTAGGGTTGTTGACTAATCCAAAACTAGTCATGTGAAACTAAAGAAAAGTTTGATGAAAATGCTAGTCTCTTGTCGTTAAAGTTAATGAAGGTTTGCAGGTATGTGATCATATACACCAGGTCTATTACAGAGTTACAAATCATATTTGGATGATGATATTGATGAGGGATTTTGGTTGAGGTACATGTTGGGTATATGGTTGAGACAAGTAGTTGATGAGTTGGCAAATACATGAGGTGTATAGTTGATGATGTTGGTACATATTGATGAGTCATAGTTGATAAATAGTTGACACATGATTGGTACATACTTTGTACATGGCTGGATGCACTTGTTTATGGTACAACTTGATTACAGGTTGTTTGGTACAGGTTGGTGCATGGTTGATGCACTTGTTTATGGTACAGGTTGAGGTACAAGTTGATGCATGGTTGATGCATGTTGTTGGCCCTCAACCAAGTTTTGAGGAATACTTGGTCATAGTTGACCGTTTGGTACTCCGAATGCTTTTCGAAGATGGAGTGCATAGGAAGAAAAGATCATGGGATCTCGCCACCTTTTGTGGAACCTTTTTGGGTTTTTTTGGGGAATATTGTAACGAGAAAGGGATGCCGGCCCTTGTTTAGGCCTTTTTCTATGTATAAATAGAGGTCTAGGCCATGTAATAAAAGAGGCCCTTTCTAGTCAATGGCTTAGTCCATAAGTTGGATCTATGTGATCAGAAGTCTGTGTGACTGTAAGAGCTCTATGCATGCTGTAATAAGTGCTGAATGCACAGAGTGTGAGAAGGCTTTGTGCTTGGATCTACCCAGGGAAAGAAGATTTAGCGAGCTGCGCAGATCTCTTGTCCTAAGCAGCGTAGGATCTTGAAGGATTAGTGCTAGTAGCAGGATCTGTGTGATCAAGTATCGTAAGGCTCTGTGCATTTTTTGTAAGACTTGTGAAGCTGAGTGCAAGTCTCTGCGAGAGACTATAGAAGGCTTTGTGCTGAGTGCAAGCAAGAGGAATCTAGAGAGCTGTGCAGATCCTCTGTCTCGTGCGAAGTAAGGGTCATTGAAGCTCCATGTTGTAACTGCTTGACCAAGATAATATAAAGAAGACTTTGTGGGCGTAGCCCCAGGGTGGGGATGAACCATGGTAACTTTGTGTATTGTGTTGATGTGCTTGTCTCTCTCTTGGTAAGTGCTCTGATATGTTTAGATAGATCTATTGATGCTTTTTTCTTATGAGATATGAATGCATGCTAGATATGATACATAAGATGCTAAGTGCTTAATATATTGAGTATAACATGTTTATCATTGCTAAGTGATAGATCTAAGTAATTACTGTGGTGCTATGTGCTTTTTGCGAAGTGTATTAATAAATGTATGTTAGGAAATAATTGATGCTAAGTGTGTTGTAAGCAAGATAATCACAGATTTGTGTCCCAGCTAAGGTTGCAGACACCTCAGTCCTCCAACCACCCCTTCCTCTACCTCGGGTGAGACTTCATCTGCTTCGCAGGTGTTGCCGAAAGGGCCGATAGTTAGGGCTTTGTTGGTGCGCTCTTGAGCGTTGAATCCTGGGTCTACCCCTATGCCAACAAATGGTTCTGTTGTCAAGACCTGGAACTGTGATTGCTGGGAACTAAAAAAGAAGAAGCTTTGTGAAAAATAAGCTCTATGTGTAGATCTTTTACCCTAGTGCGCAATGTTCTATTTGACCTATGAAGCTTTGTGACAAGAAAGAAAAGTCAGATCTGAATAAGAGAGGTCAGATCTGAAGAAAAAGAAGTCAGATCTGCGAAGAAAGAGGTCAATTTCTGCAAGAAAAGGGTAATATCTGTAAGCTTTGTGCTTTGATAAAGGTAAGAATAGTTAAAAGTCTTAGATCTGGAAGCTTTGTGCTCTGTAGAAGTAAGATAAGTGAATTTTTTTGTTTCTAAAGCATGGATCTAGGTATGTTTGATAGATTCTATCCTAGCTTCAAAACTAGGACATTAATAGATGAAAGAAAGTTTGATATGAATAGATCTGATAAGTATAGTGATAGATATGTTATACCTATGCATAGAAAGAATTTTGGGACTAACCAATGGATGTAGGATCCTAGAAAGAAATTTTTGCAAGCTAACAATTATGATCCTAGCACACAGTACATGAAAAGTTTGAGATCATTAAAGGAAAGAGAGGATTAACTCTTTGTTACAATTACAAAAGGCCTGGACATCTTGCTAAGGAATGCCCTGGGCGAAGACCCAGTTGTCTTTGTTGTAAGCCTATGGACCATGAAGCACTGAATTTCCCTAGAATGATTGCTAGACTTGAAAAGCTAAATATAGAGCAAGCAGGAGATCAAGAGACTCAAATTATAGAGGAACCCCTGAAAAAATCAGAGAAATTATTGATGAAAATGCAAGAAACCTTTAATGATCACAAAGACCTCAACTTATTATAAATCTTTAAGAAGAAAGAACAGATTGAAGTGAGAATAGGAGACTTCAACATTGACTGTGTTTTGGATGAAGAAACATCGGTGAAAATTATGACAGAAGGAACCTGGAAAGCTATAGGAAGACCTGACATGACCCCTTCATTAGGAGGAATAGGGTTATTCAAAGGAAAGTTGGTAAACCTATGTGGAAAGCTCACTCAAATATCTATGAATGCTTATGGAGCTTCGACAGAATAATATTTTGAGATTGTTAAGTTCGTGGAGGACAACGCCTCATTTGCTATGTTACTTGATAAACCTTGGATTGAGAAAGATCAAGCTAGAAAACAGGAAGCAGAAAAGGACCTAGAACAAGAGAGACAAGAGTTAAGAGACTTCATGACTAGAAGGATCACGCAATTGATTGAAGAACGGGAGAACAGATCAAGGGTTCTTGACCCCAGGAACTTGGATGACGAAGTTGACAGAACACTAGAAGAACCACAGAAGACCGAAAAATATGTTGGACAAGTAATACTAGTGGATCTGAAGAAAGAATCTCAGCACTGCGAAGTTACCATGCCAAGAGAAGAAAAGAATCAAAATGAAAAGAGGATGATCGAGACGAAGATCATAGGGAAGAAGGATAGAAAACTCATGAAGAATAAAGCGGATTTGGAGAAATTACAGAACGTTCCAGAAGGAAAACATGCATAATTTGAGCTTCATCGGGATAGTAGAACAGTGACATATGGCACTTCACCATGTTGAAGTAATATAACCGTTAGAAGACGATATACTCGTTCCGCTAATGGCTCGAACGGCTCGGAAGAAAGTTATGACCTGTTACCTAACCGTTAGACTACGCCATAACGGACAAATCAAGAGTTAATGGACCCTCCTATCCATTGCAAGCAGTCTGTTACAGCTTTACTTACTTATTTCGTCGTGCCATGCAAAATGGAGAGCGCTCTGCATGCCCTGTTGGGTTCATCACGACAGAACATCTGTGGCAACATAGGGTTAACAGAAAACAAACTAACTACAATCTAGCTAACAACTGAAAGTAAATAACAATTCGAAAATAAACAAAACATCAAACATGAGACACAGGGGTCATCAAATGGTTTCAGACTTGGTCTATTAATGAAACCAGAGCACACGCTGAAGACAGAGACAGGGGTTCCCTCTCCCTCCAGCGGAAGGTCCTTCGGGGCCCTCAACACAATGCTTTCCTTACAAAATGAATAGAACTGCACTGAGTGGTGAAAGAACTCTGGGTTAGGCCGCTGATGGATAGCTTGTCAAAGACTGAGCTCTGAATCATCTGGACAGCGTAACTTTGCTTTGAATTCTCTGCTAAAACAGTGAGTCTTCACGGCTATTTATAGCACTTTTCCAGGCGGTCACGTAACCAACTTCCGGTGTGAACACAGACCTGTTTAGGGTTCACTTAGGTCATTAATTCACCGAATTTGCAGAGCCGACCATGATTGGAGAGTCAAATCATATTGGGGGCCGGTCCATAGGTGGTCGGGAGGCCGACTTATGCAATTAATGCGCCGTATTAGCAGATGCGTGGGTTTTTGTGTTGATAGGCGCGCGTCGGGCGCGCATGCGCTAGAAACACGTTTTTGACCCGCGCATATGCGCGCGCATCAAGCTGTTGTAAAGCGCCCTTCAATTTTTGGTTACTCTGTATAGTTTTTGACCCTTCTGGAATGCTGTGAACGT
>JASDQU010032897.1:10002-22082 GCA_032191745.1 Picea mariana | reverse complement strand
TCCTTGTTTAATTATATATAGTTCAAATTATGGTAGCGCAACAACCCTCATTCATTCCAATTGTCTTCTTTCTTTCTTATATTCTTGTGGCGCAACGATAGTTGCGCCTATCAGATTATTGCCCGCGTTTATAAGCTATTGAATTGCATTATCATAAACCTTGCCTGTGTTTTTCCATATGTCCTTGAATTGAGATTAAAGGCGGGGCCGTGCTTAGTTTTCATACCTGGAAGAACTATGTTTTTATAATCTTTTATTGCGAATCTTTTTTTGGACTGTGTATTGTTTTCATTTTGGAACGATTGTTTTAAATGCGATAGGAAATAGTGCAACACTAGTTTTCTGTTTGGTGAGGGCACATTTATTGTATTTTTTAGGTAGAATTCCATTGTTCTTTCAATATGAAAAATATAAAGTTGGGTTACAACATATGATGTGAGATGGAACAGTCCAGTTACTGTTTGCAAAGCATCTTAGTAAGGGAAGGAATTGAAATATTGATGTGTGTTCTTATCCTATACTTGGGCATCTCTTTTTAATTGTTTTAATGTGATTATGTTTGGACTGCATTTCATTTTTGTTCCTGGAGGTTGTCTCCATTTTCTCTTGGCCATAACAAGCCCAGACCAACCATTCACTGCATTTAATCTTTATTGTGATTATGTTGGACTGCGTTTTGTGTTTCTCCTTGGATTTATTACCTTAATTCTTCTTGGATGAAACGTGCGCAGTCCCAAACCTTTCCACCTGTAATACGTTGTAGACGCCTGGTGCAACGTGTTGGGCTCATGTGCTCCTCCCTTTATTTGATTGTATTGACGGTTTGGTAGTTATGATACCCAAGTTAACTAATCCCACACTTTACCTACTCTGGCAAAAATTTCTAAATCGTAAATCGTGAATGACCTAGGGCCGATTGTGGCGTTATAATCGATGTAATTGTTCTGAACAATGTTTTCATTTTCCCTTAGATTGGCAGTGATCTATTATGGCAGAATTTTATTATCATAGCATTGGACAAAAATGGCAGTAGTTACTATTCCAAATTCAATTTATGTCAGTGATAGATAATGGAAATCAATTGATTATTTATTTTTATTATGAATATTAAAATTGATTTACTTTTGATTATTTATTTTTAAAAGATATAAACTTTGAGATTGGCTTACACTTAATTATTGATTGGCTCTTAGATATGAATTTTAAATGCTCTAAACTTTTAAATGCTCTGAAGTTTAAATGCTCTAAACTTGATTATTGATTGGCTCTTAGATTTGAAGTTTTGATTATTTATTTTTAAAGATATAAACTTTGAGATTGGTTTACACTTGATTATTGATTGGCTCTTAGATTGATTTTTTTAAAATTCTCTGACTTGATCACGAGAGCTCTCACTTTGACACCGCATCTTTAGGAAATAAATTTTAAATAAAAACCAAAATAGAAATATGTTTCTTTTATTTTAATATACAAGATTTAACATGGTTGAAAAATTATTATTATGTTGCTGGCAAGTGGCGGGATTGTTTTATTAATTTATTTCTTTATCAGTCCAATCCATGTAAATCTGAGATCATGTTGAAAGAAGTGTGGGTTGCCTGGGGGGAATTTAATTGATTTTGCAGTTACCTTTTTTGTCTCTCACAGTTGCAATCCTCAGAATTAATAGTTTAATGCTTCATATTTAGATACCACTTAAAACTTGGATTTCTTTTAGATCCTTTTAATGGTTCACTGTGTCAATCTTGGATGTGTGATGGAAGTTGTGATTAAACAACTGTCATACTCACTTTAGTGGCATTTATAACAATTAGATAATAGTAAGTTTGACTATCAAATTTTGTTGAAATTTGTTTTACGGTTTTTAAAAAATCAGTTCCTAGTTCCTTCCCTCAAATGAATTCCATATAAGACTCTAATAGGGTTTCAAGGAACCTTTGGAATGCCTTTAATTCCATTGTATAAAAGACAGTTATGTTAATGATAATAATTAAATGATAATATTTATAGGATAATTTTTGTAGGAATGCCTTATGTTAAAATGATAATTTTTATAGGACAATATTAACTTATTCAAATTAAATTGATGCTCATTCTTTCTAATGATGAAAAGGGGTTGTAATTAGGAAGAATGCAAAAAGATTTTTCTTATGTTAATTAATGGCCTACGATGAAAAAGTTTTTAATGGAGGGTAAACTGTTGACTGTAGAATATAGATGGATGTATTACAAGTGACAAGGAGTGGGCTCTGCGGCTAGGGTTTTCCTAGCCGCAACCCCCCCCGCAGGTCTTCATGGGCACCTCCTCCTGATGGGTCACTTTGTTCCTACGTTGCCTGATGTGCCCCTGTTGGCTCTGGTGTGCCATCTTCGTGGATGCCCCCACCTCCGGCGTGTTCTCTGCCCCCTGGAGGCTCTGGTGCGCTGCTTTCATGGACGCCTACTCTTCTGAAGTGAACCTGCTTGGTCTGCCTCCTTTGTGGACGCCTTTCTATCAGCGTGTTTTGTGGCTCCACCCTGTGGCTGCTCGGTTTTACCAAGTGGTGCCCCAACTTCCGATGGTTTGGGGTTTGTGCGTCATTTCTTGCGCAGATCGTGGTCTTTTGTGGGTGGTTGATCCAGCTAATTTATTGCTCGATTTTTTCCCTTGAACAAATCCTTCTCGGGTCTTCGATGGCTCCCTTTCTTGAGGTTTTGGTGGCAAGGTTTTGGGTCCCTGTTATGAGATCTGGAGCTTGATGTTGTGGTTGTTGGATTTTTTTTCTTCTTTGGTGGTTGGAACAGAGCTTTGAGGTCCATCATTTGGGCGTGCAATGTCGATTTGTGGATCTGCACTTTGAGTTCCTTCTTGGGCATGCAGTTCGGTTCTTTTGCTTAAGCTGCAGGATCTTACCAGTTATTATCATTGTAAATTTTCTTTGTGACTTTGTTGTCTTTCTGGGCCCTTTAGGGTTTCTCATTTTCTACTCTTTTACCCATGGATTGGGGGAGTGCATCTTGCACCTGTGAATCTAATTTTGGCTCCTTTTGGATGAATAAAATTACGAATTTTTCCGAGGAAAAAAAGAAGAAGATGGATGTATTACAAGATGTAGTTTTATTAGTCAATTCTTATTATATCTGCCAAGTTGATTAATCATAGTTAATGTTTACTTTGACATGATGTATGCATGATTAAATGAAGGACATTGGAAGCTATGTCACTTCACACGTCTCAGTTTTCATTTGAATGAATGATAGATTAAATAACACGCCTGGAATTTAAATAGAATTGCGACTCAAGTTTGTTATTGCTAGATAGATTATGTATGTCAGATTCCTTGCGCGCTTTTAATTTAAGGTTGATTGAAGTAATTTATACATGTTTAGAATTATCTGGTTGTGCATGGCGAAAGGTCAATGATGATCATTCGTTTTTGTTTTGGTGCATCATGCAAAGTGTTGAATCAATGATTTTTATTTCTCGCTCACTTTAAAGGTTCATGTTACTTGTGTCGTTGATGTTGGTTGTGTTGGGTCATCTGATGATTGTCCTTAGTTAGCAGGATTTGTCTTGTGTGTGTTGGGAGGGATGTAGACACCTCCTTGTTCCTCAGAACAGTCGCCATCCTTGAGACCTTAAATGGTCAAAATCGATGGGAACCTGGGCTTGAGCGTTGCTTATGTTTCCTGGAGGTCCTGACCTTGTAGGGTAGGACGGGCGGGTAGTCGTTTATATTTTTTCGTCAAAGTGATTGTATGTTGTGGTGTCTAGCTGCATGATGTGCTAGTATGCTAGGTAGTTACGTTGTCTATTTCATGAATTGCGTGCATTGTGTCCATGGTCGAGTTGCGTTGATTCACTGTTGTCTTGATTACTTTCTTGTTGAAAAAAGGAAAAAAAAATATTTCACTTGTTATGTGTCACATGTTGTCGTAACGAAGGGGATCATTACATATGGTATCAAAGCTGGTTCGACCCACGACTTGGGATCACTACGACTTCCATTGATTGGATACTTGATTATAATTGTCGCTAATTAAAATTGATTTGTATTCATACAAGTAATCATGGTTAGAGGACGTCGCGGAGGTAGACGACGAGGTGCTAGGAGAGAAGGCGTGATGCCCCTAGTAGCATCCACACCCGAGGGGTCTAACCCCCAGGGAGATGAGCAGGTTGTCGGGTAGAAAAAAATAGTTGTGGGTGATGTGGTTGGGATGATGAGGTCCTTCCAGAGGATGTATGAGGAACTGATCATTCGTTTGGATAGAGATGAGGCCAAGGCACCAACACCTCTTGAGGGTCCACCGTGCACTCCGTTCGGTATAGGTAGCATTCACCGCGAGCTCGAGAAGGTCAAATTTCCCAAGTTCTTTGGTGCCTCGGACGATGCAGCCGCCAAGGCATGGTTGGAGAATATGGCGATGTTATTTTCACTTCGCGACTATACCTCCAACATGAAGGGGAGTGCTCTTCTATGGTGGAAGACGTTCCTGCCACAATTGAACATGGAAGTCAAAGACGTGTCATGGGAACTTTCAAGGAACGATTCCGGGAAAGGTATATATCTGAGGATTTCATTGAGCATCAGCTCAATGAGTTCAATGCCTTGTGATAGGGTGGTCGTATGGTGCCGGAGTACGAGGCCCGCTTCATGGAGATTTTTCGGTATGCTCTGCACATGAATACCAAGAAACTTAAGGTAAACAAGTTCGTTTTCGGCATTAATGTCAACATTCATGCAAAGGTGAGGATTTTGATTCCTCAAACCTTGCATGATGTTTTCCAGAAGGCCCTCATAATAGAGGAGTATCTTATCAGCGAGGGTTAGAGAAGGACTCCAGAAAGACCAGCGGGATAGGCATCATCTGGTGCGCTGCAACATCAAACACCAGCTAGAAATTCACTAGGATTTCGAGGCACTCATAGAGGATCCACATACACTACACCACGACGATCGAAACCTCAACAACGGACTCCTTACATAGGACCACAACACCAGCAACAACATCGACTGCAACAACAACAATTTAGGCATGTTCAGCAGAATAGACCAGGGTTCCAGGCTGGTGGGCCATCATCTTCTACTTCGAGTACCAGGAGTACTGGACCGAAGAAAGGGTGATGGACATGTGGAGAGCCACATTACTAGCATGACTGCCTAGTTAAAAGGACCAGAGCATCTAGATCAGCCAAACCCACTACCGTGGGATATTTGGTCAAGGCCCATCAGATTTATGCAGCGGTGAATAACCGCCAGGAAGAGCACCAGTCGATTTTGCTCGAGACGTTAGGTACCGTCATTGACCAAACCCTTAGTATTTCGATAGATCTAGGTGCTATAGAGTGTTTTATTTCTGGTGCAACGCTAAAAATAATTAAGGTAAAGGTAGTTGAACAGGACGAGTTTAGGTTTTTATAAACGGCTTCAGGATCCAAACAGAAGGTTGGAGGGAAGGTTACGGGTTGTATCCTTAACCTGCGAGAGTTTGTCACAAGGGACAACCTGTACATCATGATCTTAGGATCTTATAACATCGTGATTGGTATGGATTGGTTGGAATCACATGAGGCAATACTCAACTGTAAGACAAAATGGTTGAGCTTGATTGATGATGAGGGACATAGATGCGTGATTGTAGGTTGGAACCAGGGAGTTTCCCTGAGGTTCATCTATTCCTTCCAGCTAGGAAAGAGCATGCACAAGGGATGTAAGCTATATGCGATCCTTGCGTTAAATGAGAAGGGCATAGTGGAAGGTCTAGAAAACCTTCCGGTGGTGCGAGAGCTTGTGGATGTCTTCCCTAAGGAGTTACCTGGTATGTCGCCGGAGAGGGAATTGGAATTTACCATCGAACTAAAACCAGGAATCGAATTGATAGCAAGAACACCTTATCAGATGTCAACCCCTAAATTATAAGAGTTGAAAATGAAACTGAAGGATTTGTTGGACTTAGGAATTATACATCCAACTGTGTCACCGTGGGGTGTGCCTTTTATTTTCATATGGAAGAAGGATGGGTTGTGGAGAATCTGCATTGACTACCATCGATTGAACAAGGCAACGATCAAGAATCAGTATCTGTTGCCAAAGATTGATAATCTGTTTGATAAGATGGAAGGCCTGACAATGTTTTCAAAGATTGACTTGAGATCAGGGTATCACCAGTTACAGATCAAGGAGGAAGAAATCCCTAAGACTGCATTTAAGATGAGGTTTGGAAATTACGAGATTATTGTTTTACCATTTGGACTGACGAACGCCCCAGGGGTATTTATGAGCTTGATGAATGGGGTGTTTCATGAATACTTGGACAAGTTCATCCAAGTATTCATTGATGATATTTTGATATATTCTCGGACGATGGAGGAGCATGAAGAACACTTGCGCTTGGTACTACAATGTCTATGAGAGAAAAAATTGTTTGGGAATCTGTCGAAATGCTCATTTTATCAATCGAAGATTTACTACTTAGGTCATGTCATCTCCGGTGAAGGTATCACTGTGGATCCAGCAAAGGTCGAGGCTATTCTGTAATGGAATACACCAACAAATGTCCCAGAAGTGTGTAGATTCATGGGTTTAGTGGGATACTATCGACAGTTCATCGAGGGTTTTTCAAAGATAGCAAATCCGATTACAGAATTGCAAAAGAAGAACAATAAGTTTGTTTGGACCGAGAAATGCACGGAATCATTTAGGAGGCTCAAGGAGTTGTTGACGACAACATTGATACTAAAGGTCCCTGACATGGATGAGTATTTCTTGGTATGCACTGACGCATACAAGGAAGGCTTAGGCGGAGTCTTGATGCAAGACGCTCGAGTGATCGCTTACATCTCGAGAAATTTGAGAAGGTATGAGGGGGACTATGCGATGCACGAATTGGAGTTGTTAGCCATTGTTTATTGCTTGAGAGTATGGAGACACTATCTTATTGGAGGAAAATTCGAACTAAAAATAGACCACTGTGGTTTACAACAGATCTTTACGCAAAAAGACGTGAACGCGTGAAAACGACGTTGGTCGGAATTGCTTAGCGAGTACGATTTCAAGATTACTTACATAAAAGGAACAGTGAAGAGAGTGGTTGATGCATTGATTCAGAGACCACACATATTTTCGGTAATGTCTCTTCAGACGAATTTACATGAAAAGATTCTAACTTTACAGCACGATGATGACTGATATAAAGAGGTCTAGGATTTTATCGGACAAAACACAATGATGGTACCAAACTTTGAGGGCTTTAATGTGGACAATGATGGATTATTGAGATTTAATAATCAAATTTATGTACCACCCAATGACGAGTTGAGGAGATTGATCCTAAATGAGGCTCATAGAGAAGTGTACATGGCTCACCTAGGAGTCATGAAGATGAGGGTAGACCTTAAACCCTTATTCTTATGAAAAGGAATGAAGGCAGACATAGTCAACTATGTGGCAAGATGTCTAGAATGTTAGCAGGTGAAGGCTAAAAACTGACATCCGACATGTTTAATACAACCACACGCTATTCTGGAATCGAAATGGGAGGTCATTTTGATGGATTTCATTGTTGGATTTCCACTGACGACAAGGAGACATAACTCGATTTTTGTAGTAGTCAATACTCTGACGAAGAGTGCACATTTTATTCCAGTGCGTGTGACATATCAGGCTCCTGACATAGCTATAGTTTTCATCAGGGATATAGTGATGTTTCATAGTGTGCCTAAGAGGATTATATCCGATCGAGGATTGGTGTTTACAGGACGATTTTGGACTAGTTTACAAGAGGCCTTGGGAACCCAACTTAACTCTAGTACCGCATATCACCTAGAGACAGACGGGCAGACCAAATGAACAAACAAAATATTGGAGGATATGTTGCATTTGTACGTGATGGACAACCATAAGCGTTGTGAAGAATTCTTGCCACTAGTATAATTTTCATATAACAACAGTTATCAAAGCACCATTAAGATGGCACCTTTCGAGTTTCTTTACAGGTGACCGTGTCAGATGCCTTTGAGTTTGGATCGTCTTGAGAATAGGGTCCTCGTGGGACCAAAAGCGATCNTCAAATTCAAACAATAAGACAAAGGATCAAGGAAGCGTAGGATCGACAAAATATTTATGTCGATGCACATCATTTCGACCGTAGTTATGAAGTTGGCGATTGAGTCTTCTTATGGGTGAAACCGCATAAGAGTTCAATAAAGTTTTGAAAGGGTGCTAAACTCTCTCCTAGGTTCGTGGGACCCTTCAAGATTGTGGAAAAGCAGGGGCCCATGGCTTATCGACTAGCCTTGCCTGATTCATTTAGGCGCATGCACGGTGTTTTTCACGTATCAATTTTGAGACATTATGTTAGTGATCCTACACATGTTATTGACATGAGTTCCTTGTAGGTATCGGACAAAGGCGAGATCACGATGGAGCCAATATGCATCCTGGACCATCGCATTCGAAAACTACAACGTCGAACAATAGATCAGGTAAAGGTCTAGTGGGACAACTATAGTCCACACTCGGTGACCTGGGAGGATGCATATGATATGTGTCAGCAGTTTCCATTTTTGTTTGATAGCTAGACATATGATACTGTGATACACTTTATTTTGGCACTTACATACTATGAAAATTCAGGACAAAGTTTAAAACAAGAGGGGGTGTATGTAACATCCTGATCTTCAGTGCACTGAGCGGACTTATTCTTTGAGGACACTTGTGTGCAAGTGATCCAGTACTTTATACGATTGGTTGTTTTGATTATGATTATGAGATATTGTGGATTTGATGATATGTTATTTTTGCTATATTTACATCGACAGGTGTTATTGATCGAGTTCTCCTGAGTGTGCAGGACTCTGGACGTTAGAGGATGTCGGGCATCAATAAAACTCCATGGACTCGGGATCGAGTTAGGGAGTGGACTGTTATGGTTTGAATGTTGTTGATGTGACATATGTACATATGATTAGATATTATGATGTTGATTGTTATCACTGAAATGTTTCATTGATGGATGCAGGATGATGATAAATTGTCGACCAGACTTACATTTGGAGTAAAGGGGTCACGCACGACAACCAGACACATTGAGGGAGAGGTGTGGTAGCATACATATCACAACCTACTAACACTCTCTTAGTGGCTTGAACTGTAGGTTAACGATTACCTAGTTTGAGAATACCCACGATGTCGTGAGGGCAGACTGTGATAGTCGCTCACGATGATTCTAAGGGGCGCACAATAAGGAAAGGTCCTTATTCCTTAGAGGCCCTTAGTCTCCCACAAGATCACCTCACGGAGTATTGACTCCAGGGGTTTGATGTCTACCAAATTCAATCAAGAGGCGAGTGGCACCCTTGGAGCACGTAGTGCGTCTTGAAGGGCACGTCGCACAAATGAAAACAGACAGAGGCGAGTGGCACCCTTGGAGCACATAGTGCGTCCTGAAGGGCACGTTGCGATTTTAACCATGGTAAGTTAATAAACCTAGTGCCTAGAAAACTATTCCTCCTTAGGACCTGGTCAGCCTTAAAATGAATGATGTGATGAGTAAAGTTTAAAAACAAAATTTTCCCTTAAGAATTGTCGCCAAGCCTAGTGAATTTAAAACCTAGGTCTAAGTAGAACCTTTGGACAACAAAAAAACTAATTAGACATGTAACAAGAAGGGGGTAAAGAAAATTCAAGCATTAATAATTAAAGTAGAAATTTTAATAAAGGTTTAATTAATAAAAGAGGTAATTGGTTGTTTTGTCTAAACCTGCTAATTCTGAACTTAGTTATAAAAAGGGGAAACTTAAAGAAAATGGGAAACTTAAAGAAAAAGGGGAATGTCTAACTTAGTAAGGAATCTAGCCTTTGGAACTTTCTATTCATGAACTCAACTAGGATTTAAGTATGGCATAAGTCATTTAAGAATTGTAAGGGAATAATGGGACACCGAGGAGTGTTTTTAGGAACGCTTTTAGGTGGGTGAGGGAAATAGGTAAATTTAATTAATTAATAAATTGATTTTCTGGTGCAACTAAGGGATCAGACAACATGTGTATGAGGGAGGATTTTCCTAATTAAATAAATGAAAGAGGAATCTAATGAGGGTTTGGGAAACTAATAACTTGAAAACTTTATAAAAAGGATGGCGGCGGAGGAGTATGGATCACGTCTGGTATGCGTAAGATTACGCTGCCATAATTCTATCTTGACTGAATTTCTCTTATGGGAATTGGGATACCCAACTCAGACAACGAGTGGTAGCTCGACCTTGCGAGGCGAGTTGGGAAGATAGCATTATCTAGTATTTTGTGCATGGCCCCTTTGCGGCTCAAGGGGCTTAGGGGGAAGAAGAGTACCCCTAGCATTGGCTGGGAGGTACCGGTGAGGTCTTAGTGGTTAGCAAGACGGAGAGGGGCAGAGCGCGAGTGTGGGAAAACAACAATGGAACCTTCGCCTTCGCTCAAGGTACGCAAATCTAAATTTCACAATTTTTATTTAGTAATTGCATGCTAATTTACATCTAGATGGTATGAAATTCAGGTTTCTCACTCTGTGTTTCGTTGTTTTGTACGGATTTATGATTTTCCTGAGAGAGACTTCATCCTTCTACGTTTATATTGCCTATTTCTCACAGAGCGCTCCTTATTTAATTATCTATAGTCTAAATTCTGGTAGCACAACAACCCTCATTGATTCCAGATGTCTTCTTGCTTTCTTATATTCTTGTGGCGCAGTGATAGTTGTGCCTGTCAGATTATTGCCTACATTTATAAGCTATTGACTTGCATTATCATAAACCCTGCCTACATTTTTCCATATGTCCTTGAATTGTGATTAAATGTGGGGCCGTGCTTAGTTTTCATACCTAGAAGCGTTGTGTTTTTATAATCTTTTATTGCAAATCTTTTCTTGACTGTGTATTGTTTTCATTTTGGAACGATTGTTTTAAATGCGATAAGAAATAGTTCAATGTTAGTTTTATGTTTGGTGAGGGCACATCTGTTGTATTTTTTTGGAAGAATGTCATTGTGCTTTCAATATGGAAAATATAAATTTGGGTTACAACATATGATGTGAGATGGAACAGTCCAGTTACTGTTTTCACAACATCTTAGTATGGGAAGGAATTGAAATATTGATGTGTGTTCTTATCCTATACTTGGGGCATCTCCTTTTAATTGTTTTAATGCGATTCTGTTCAAACTGCATTTTTTTTTTATTCCTAGAGGTTGTCTCCATTTTCTCGTGGCCAAAAGGACCCCAGACCAACCATTCCATCCATTTAATCTTTATTGCTATTTTGTTGGACTGCGTTTTGTGTTTCTCTCTAGAGTTATTATCTTAAACCTTTCCACTTGTAATACGTTGTAGACATGTGGTGCAACGTGTTGGGATCATGTGCTCCTCCCTTTATGTGAGTGCATTGATAGTTTGGCAGTTATGATACCCAAGTTAACTAATCCCGCACTTTACCTACTCTGGCAGAAATTTCTAAATCGTAAATCGTGAATGACCTAGGGTGGATTGTTGTGTTATAATCGATGTAACTGTTCTTAACAACATTTTCATTTACCCTTAGATTGGTAGTGATCTATTATGGCAACATTTTATTATTGTAGCATTGGACAAAAATGGCGGTAGTTGCTATTCCAAATTCAGTTTCTCTTAGTCATAAATAATGGAAATCAATTAATTATTTATTTTTATTATGAATATTAAAATTGATTTACTTTTGATTATTTATTTTTAAAAGATATAAAATTTGAGATTGGTTTACACTTGATTATTGATTGGCTCTTAGATCTGAAGTTTAAATGCTCTAAACTTTTAAATGCTCTGAAATTTAAATGCTATAAACTTGGTTATTGATTGGCTCTTAGATCTGAAGTTTTGATTATGTATTTTTAAAGATATAAACTTTGAGATAGGTTTACACTTGATTATTGATTGGCTCTTAGATTGTTTTTTTTTAAATGCTCTGACTTGATCACAAGAGATCTCACTTTGACACCACACATTTACCCAACAAATTTTAAATAAAAACCAAAATAGAAATATGTTTCTTTTATTTTAATATACAAGACTTAACATGGTCGGAAAATT
>JASDQU010032896.1:1172-22082 GCA_032191745.1 Picea mariana | reverse complement strand
CGAGACCAATATTTTATAAGGCATATGGGTAGATATTTATCTCTATGGTACATATGACTCTATTAGAAAATAGTTTGAGACTAACATTCCTATAGGAATGGTCTCTGTAGCCCATGGCGTGGCTTCCAACATTTGTTGGCACAACTATTCCTCTAGGATGTATGTCCGGATCAGAAGAATCATCCCTATATCAGTCTGTTGAGTGGATGACTCATGTGAGACACTTTGCTAAGTGCATTGAGTTCAACACATGACTTATTCAGCATCATGCCCGATTACTCAGATGGAGTATGGCCTTGAGAGATGATGCAAATGATAATGTATGTTGACGCCAGGATGCTATCAGATGATACTGATAGTGACGATGATGCTCATGAATTGATATGCATGATCATGAGATAGCATGTTTGGATATGATTATTCTACCGATAGAATGGTCTGTGTGTTCTCAAGACCATTACCGTTAATAACTCCATAGCTAGGAGGGAGTATTGATGTTATGGTAGCCATGGGAGATATTAACCTCCACGTGTAACTTTTGACAATGGAATATTTTGGAAGCAAGGGAAATCCTAAATAGATGTGTGAAAACCCTAGAAGACAAGGCGGCGTAACAGAATAAATAATATTAGAATATTATCTTCCAAAAAGACAAGTCGGCTCCACAAGAAAAATATAAACAAAAATAATAATTACCAGAAAGTCAAGTTGGGCCAGCCAAAAAAGTCACTAGACGGATTAATATAAGTAGAGGACATTTTATCTCATCTGTACACCCAATCAAAGCACAAGTCTTGTGGAGAGATGCATTTGAAGATGGAAGGAGGAATACGGGTGTATGGTCATCTCTTGGTATTGGTATCTCTCTAGTGCTATCAAGTGATATTCTTGTGATTCTCTTGGTGATATTCTTGGTGATACTCTTGATGATATTCTGGCTAAGTATGGCGCAAGTTTGAGAGAGTATTGTAGTTGCATCTGTTGCAGTTGTGCATGGTACTTTTTCTGTGGATATGGAGAATCTCTCTCTTGTGCACTACCCTTGGTGAAGGCATGCTCTACTTGTATTGCGTTGTTTCTATAGTTAGAAACTATGGTTTATTTGTTGGTTCTAGTATGGATTTCTAGAATAATTTTGTCAAAGGTTAAAGGTGCTCAGGGGTGGTTGTGTGCTTATGGTTAGGTGACAATATTGTGATATTGTCTATGGTAAAACGAGCACATCGAATATTTTAACACTAGGTAGGACAACATATAGACTTTTTTGATCAATAATTTCATCAATTCATTGTGAAGCATGTGTTGCAAAGGACTAGATGATGATAAACATGTGACCTAATAGAGATTTTGAGACAAGTACTCTTTAAGGAGTGTTGGAGTTATTAAATCCTACTTGTCTTATAGTAATGTGTGATACTTGATTATACAAAAATATTGTGGTTGTTATTGTATTGGTCATGTTATGAGGTAGAGTACCTGAATAATTTGCTTTTAAGTTTTACGAGGTTGTTAGATCTAGTTGGATATGATAAATTTCCTCCAAATAGTTGGCTCCTATTTTGGTGTGTGGTTGAGATGTATTTATATATGTATGCTACATTGGTTGAATAGATCACTCAATAAAGTTTTGATTTGAGTAGAAACCATGTCTAGTCTCCCATTTGGCTACGTTATTTTCGTTAATGCTGATGTATCATTGTATAGAGAGGTGCTTTCTAAACCCTAGTATGAAGGAGAAGTGTAATTTGTGCTCTATGCGGAGTTGACATGCCTAGTATGAAGAAAAAGTGTAACTTTGTGCTCTATGTGGAGTTGACATGTAGCATTTAGAACAATATAAATATTAATAATAAAAAATATTTCAATGTCGACCTTAAATAAAAAACCAAAATAAATTTAAATGTGGAATTTTTTCCAAGTATAATACTAAAATAGTCAATTCTTGCTAGCTTAACCTGTTAAGTTGTGGGTTTCATTTTCTAGGCGACTAGAGTTCAATACTCGTGACCAAAGTTCAATACTCTTAAGGTGTGCTAGTGTGATTTTGACTACTCAGATGCCCATGGGTTATGGTTGAAATGTTGGCCCCTCAAATAATCTGCTAAAGATATATATTAAATAGCTTCATCATAATTTTTTAAATGTATATAGTGCATATGTTTATCAAAACAATCAAAAAATCTAATAAATTTCTAATTTTTCATTTATAGATTTTATTGAAATTTTTTCTATTTATAAAATTAAAAGTTTTATGTATCTCATAAATTAAGACAATTAAATAGTTGAAGTTTTTTGCCTCAAGGATTGGATTCCTCTACACTGTTTTTTGTTAATTCACATTCATTTTTGGAAACATGTTCTCCACAAAGTGCCAGATTCCAGTTAGAATAACTCTTGAATTAAAGATGAAGTTAGTTTTTACAAGATAAATGCTATTAATAAAACAAAATGTCAAATGCCCTTTGATCTAAAATTGCTTGTTGCACAACCTATTGCTTTAGTGGCTAAAATTTTGGGATGGAGGTTGTCAAACCAATTATTGGTTTTATCATAAAATATCCATTTCTATCCATCCAAAGAAATGGGAGTGAAAGTTGTACGATAAACATGTTCTCCACAAAGTGACAGATTGCTAGCAATTAGAATAACTATTGAATTATATATGAAGTTAGTTTTCACAAGATGAATGTTATTAATAAAAAAATGTCAAATTCCCTTTGATCTAGAATTATGGAGACTGTCGAACCAATCACTAGTTTTATCATGAAACATCCATTTCCGTCCATCGAGAGAAATGGGAATGAAAGTTGTACGATAAGGATAAAATGTAGGATATATTACTCCAAGTGTGGCCATAAGTGAAAATCATGATGTGTCTATGGCGATTATAATGAGAAAAATAAAATAGAGTTGGTCTAATAGAGGGGTTTGTGTCTGGATCCTTGTAATATACTAATCTAAATTTTGGCTGCATTATTTTATGCGAGGTGGGATGGAATAAGCATACATAGAGTTGGGATTTGAAAAGTGGCCCCATATTCTGTGAATCTAGTACTAAATCCCAACTGGAATGAACTCCATGAGGTCCAAATTTATCGAATGTAGGGACAAGGGAGAGAGACATTGTACATGATATTGAGAAACAAACAGAAAAAAGAGAGTGTAATGCAACATAAAGAATTTAGAAACAATCATGACATATGATAAAATTTATCTTAGAATTCTATGTAGGTCAAAATTTATCGAATGTAGGGACCAGAGCGAGATAGGTGTACATGATACAGAGAAAAAGACAAAAGAAAGAGAATGAAAAGCAACATAATTTTTTTTTAAATTGATAGTTAAGAAAATTGACCAATTTATTTATTGAAAGTAGGGACAAGAGAGAGACAAGTGTACAAGATATTGAGAAAAAAAAAATATAGAGAATGCATCATAAAGAATTTAGAAACAATCATGAAATATGATAGTTAGGAAGATTGACCAACTTATTTATTGTAAATGTGAAATAAAGAATGTGAAGTTGGAGTATTCAATTAATGCGAAATTATTATAATGACAAATATATACATACCAGATTTGTTAATTTTTCATCCCTTGTGATTATGATACTTAGTGTGAACAACCTTAGATTGTTTAACTTGAGGCATTTCTTAAATTATTTTAGGATAAAAGTTTCATGGTTTGGTTGTACATGCAATATAAATTGTAATGTATCAATTTTTTTTTCATTTAGCATGGCGATTAACCTCACTAGATCTTTTTCATTAGACATGCCACATTACAATTCTATATTATACCATCAATGTCTCCACTTATAGAAGACATGCCATATTACAAGTCTATATTCTACCATCAATGTCTCCACTTATAAAAGTCATTCTCTAAGGTATCATCTACCCATGCCTTTGACTTATATGTGTTCGAGAATTTGATGAACAAAAATGCTAGAAATCCATGAAGTTAATAACTGGTTTGAAATCTATAACATTGTTAAGATTATGATAGGAGCTCACAACTCTTATTGGAATCAACGACATCTAAGTAAAAAATGCACTAACTGGAAAAATTGTCGCTGAAATTATCATCTACCAATGCTATTGACTTATATCTGTTCAAAAATTTGATGAACAAAAATTCTAGAAATCCATCAAGTTAATAATTGGTTTGAAATCTATAACATTGTTAAGATTATGAAAAGAGCACACAACTCTTATTGGCATCGACGACATCTAAGTAAACAATGCACTAACTAGAAAAAATGTTGTTGAAATTTCAATGAGGAATCTAAATGCATGCAGGTGAGAATTCATGTGTGTAAGAGAAATCCATCAAGTTAATAATTGGTTTGAAATCTATAACACTGTTAAGATTATGAAAGGAGCTCACAAGTCTTATTTTCATAAGTGACATCTAAGTAAACAATGCACTAACTGGAACAATTGTTGTTAAACATTTTTTATCTAAGAGGATCTCGGTGGCCACCCACCTTTTCCAACTGACTCAAAACATTTTTTTGGCAAGTTACTATTTTTATCAGTTTTTCGGTTCCTGAACTTCCGGGGCCATTTTGAGGGCCTAAATGACGCTTTTTCATGATCGAGCACCTTAATGTTAACAAAGGCTTTGATTGAGCCCCCTAAATGAATCTCCTCAACAATACCTTTCCAACGAGCTATCGTGCACCCTAAACGAAGATCGTATGCAAACGTTACGACCCATGGAAGTTGATGTACTAACTTACCCCAACGGGGCCCAAGTGACTTTTGGTGCTTCATCTCCTAGGGTTAGGTTTTTGGAAGTCTAGGGTTTTGGAATTCATGTTTATTGTAAAAATTCTTTCAGATCCTCATGGTATTCATCTTCTTGCGAATGATTCTAGTTGTCACATCTCTTCTCAAAGATAAGTTGCCACCATTCTAGCAAGCTTGTTTGTAGTCTGCATTTTACAGTTTTCAACATATTTATTATTTAATAGAAGTCAAGTTTTACTGTATATCTATTATTGTTTACCGTGTCTCTGTGTTAATATTATAAATCTATGGTTTCATTTTGTTTCTCTCATAAACTCGAAGCAGTGGTATCAGAGCGGTCTACTCCTTGTCGTTTGTTTAATGCATGTTGTAGGGGCTCAGAAATGTCCTATTTTCATCCACCATTCCCTTCATAATTCTTCACATTTCATCACCCCATTAACCTTTCATGATATCATTTTCATAAATATACTTGGGTTTCACCTTATTATTCTCTACTTTATTCATTTTAGTATTAAAAGGGAATTTGTGATTAAATGTTCAAAAATCGACATATTTTCATATATATCTAAAAACTGTGTGAGATTTGTAATGTGTAGGAATATGTGAAGGATTAATTCAAAAGGACTTCTCGAATACTTCCTCCACCATTTCAATATTTGAGGAGATAATTCAAGCCTATTCCAAGGAGAAGATCATGGAGATTTGGTTGGCATATCTTATCCAAGATATATGAGAGATATGTGTGAGGATTTGAAGGGATTATATTTTGTAATAATGGGAAATAGGTTGAGAGAAAAGTGGATCTATAATTATGATATGGTTATCTTATCTTCAATGATCTCATGTATAAAAGATAGTGTTATCTCTTCATGAGGGGGGTAATTAGGATGGAATTAGAGTAGTCATTAATGGTAGTCATTAGGGTTTGAAAGAGAAAGGGATTCTTAGCTTTGATTCTTAGTTTGATTCATGCTTTCATTATTGTTTCATGATTTTCCATTTGATTCTTGTAATGTAATGTAAGATTGCTTCATTGGTGTGATCTCACATATGTTGTTGTTTCATTCAAATCTTCACATGTTGTATTTTCTTTTTCTTCATATAGTTCTCCATTCCTAAATTAGTTTCATTTATGCAATTTCATTTTAGTTGTAGGTTGTAGCAATTCAATTCCAAGTCGTGTGTTTCAATTCCCTGCATTAGATTGATGATTTAATTCCAGTTGTAGAATTACCAGTATATTAGGATAGATTAGCTTCAATACTATTTCAATTTCCTACATTAGATTAATGATTCAATTTCTGTTGTAGCTTAAACATTAGATTAGATTAGTCCTGCTTCAATCTTGCATATACTTTGCATGTGCTTCATTAGTTTACGAACCCCGAGTTGAAAAATTAGATAGTTGGGAAAATACTACAATGTAATTAATTAAACATTAGTTCAACCCAATGTAACGACTATTGTCCCCTTGTTACGATTGTTGTTCCCTTTACAGGAAGTGTCATTCATTTAAATAGAACAATTGTCGTTCCCTTTACGATTGTTGTTTCTTTACAAGTGTTGCATCTCTGGAGGCTGGGTATTGAAAACGGAAGGTAAGAACCTATGTAGGCAACAAGTAAAATGCTTGTGCCAGCGCCTACCTTCAGTTGATGCATAGAGGTTGTTTTTAGGACATCTTTAGAGCCCAACACATGTCCCCGACGTGGTCAGGGTATAGAGAGTTGGGTATCGAGCTTGTTTCTCTTGAGGAAAAATTCTCTTGCACGCCAAAGAAACTATCCATGATGAGAGAAAATAAATACAATGGGACAAGATATCCTTTCAAAATGTTTCTCGAGGAATGCCTTGAGCGACAGAGGAATGCGGTGATGGAAAAATTTGCACAAATCCTTCAATGGCTGCCGACAAACGACACATCCACCTCAATCAGAGGTGCTACCCCCTTCAAGGTACAAATCAATTTTTATATTCCTATATTTGAAGGTCAAATATATGTGTATGTTGTATATAAATGGTTAAACCTTCTAGAAGCGTAGTTTTTTTTCCACAAATTTTTCGATAGAGAAAAGATTACACTTGCACTCCTCAAGGCTGCCCCCCATGTCAAAGATTGGTGGGAGACTTTCTGTGAGAAAAAAGAAATAGAGGGATCCACATTAATTGCATTTGCACCCACTTGGGGTTCCTTCAGGGATTCTATTAAGGAAAAATACTACCCTATTGGAAGTTATGACGACTTGTATACAAGATGGACCACACTGCGACAGTAAAGAGACCAAACAGTGCCAGAGTTCACTAATGTCTTCCATACCTTTCACACCAAGATGGGTATCAAAGATTATGAGTGACATATGGTGATAAAGTACCGCGATGGTATGCATAGATACATCTAGATATAAATCAAGTTTTTGGACATCCCATCCTTGGGCGCAGACTATTGATGTTTTGTCAAAATCGAGCAGAAGCTGAAACAAAAGACACAACAGTTTGGGTCTGGGAACCCCTCATAGTAGAATCAGGTCAAGGGTAGCCCCAACCTGTAGAAAAAAGGACAGAGGAAATATGGGTAACCTTAGGACAACCAGTCCAAGCCATAAGCACAGAAGGACAACGGGGAGATGAAGAAACATATCAAGAAGTGGTGCGACTTCCATAAGAGCCCCTGGCATAACACTGTTGATTGCCTCTCAAAAAAGTCTTTGGTGGATGAGGTAAAATCCATTGAATTATATGTAGGTTTTGAATCTAAGTCAGAACTAGAAAAGGGGAGACAAATCATTAATGCAGAACCCAGTCCCACCATTGCTACCACCAAGATCCAGCCCAGTGAATCTAATGGGCCAGAGGAAGGCGAGCGCCTCTTTCTTTCACAAATGTGGGTAAAAGGCAATCCAATGCAATTCATCGTTGATAGAGGTAGCTATAAGAACATAATCTTAGGAGAGGTCATCAAGCATCTAACCCTACTGACAATGCCGCACCCACATCCCTACACCATTAGATGGCTCCATCAAGGAATCGATATTCGCGTCATCCAATAGTGTCGCATGTCGTACAAAATCAACCCATTCAAAGATGAGGTATTTTGTTATGTTTCTCCCCTTGAAGTTTGTGATTTTATTTTGGGCCAACCTTATTTATGGAAACATCATGTTGTATATGAGTCTAGACCTCACAATGTTATTATTACTTTGAACAGGAAATTGTATAGGATTCCTGAGGTAGTCCCACCTAGTGTTATTTCCTTGATCTCTTCCAATCAATGCAAGAAGGTCATTTCTCATGCTGGGAATTTTTTCTTCTTCATGATTCTCTCTCAGAGTGAGTGAAAGGTTATAGCCACATCGATGTCCTCCATGATCGACCCCCCCACATCGTGGAAGAATACAAAGACATCTTCTCATCACCTATTGGGGTACCTCTGCATTGTCAAGTCAAGCATCCCATCGATCTGACCCCCGACGCACCGCTACCCAATGGGCTAGTCTATCTCCACTCTCTACTAGAAAATGAGGAAATAAAACATCAGATTCAATAACTTCTCCACAAGGGGCATATCTGACCTAGCTCATCACCTTGTGGAAGCCCAATCATGCCGGTGTAGAAGAAATATGGGACATGGTGACTCTACATTGATCACCAAGACCTAAATAAAATCACAGTCAGAAACTGATACCTGATTCCCCCAATTAGCGATCTTCTTGATCAGCTCAAGGGGGCCAAATACTTCGGTAAGATTGATCTAAGTCTGGCTACCATGAGGTACCAATAGAATAGACAGATGTATGGAAAAATGCCTTCAAGTCAAAAGAATTTATTTTTGAATGGCTGGTCATGCCCTTTGGTTTGAAAAATTCCATAGCAACTTTCATGAGGATGATGGATGATATCTTGCGTCCTTTCACTAATTCTTTTGTGGTGATATATCTAGATGACATCCTCTTCTACAACAAGACTTGGGCATAACACTTGTAGCATATCCAACAGGTTCTGCACACTCTGTGGAAACACAAGCTATATGCCAACTTGGAAAAATGCTCCTTCGACATGGATAGGGTCCAATAGCTAGGATACATTGTTGATGCACATGGTATGCATGTTGATCCATCAAATATCCAATTCATCCATAACTAGCCAACCCCAACCATGCTCACTGAGCTTCATAGCTTCTTAGGCCTTGCCAATTTCTATCGCAGGTTCATGTTGGGATTCTCCCATATTGCATGGGCCCTCAGCCAAATAACCAGGGGTGGTGGTAAGGAAAACTTTTTGTGGTGTTTGTCCCAACAGAAAGTGTTCGATGATTTGAAGTAGTGCTTGTGCTCCACTCTAGTTCTTTCATTACCTGACCTGCAACAACCCTTTGAGATCAAGACAGATGCTTCAGACTATGTTGTGGGCATAGTTATCACTCAGTATGAACACCTTGTGGCCTATCATAGTGAGACACTATTAGATGTCGTCTGTATGTACCCTAATTACGACAAATAAATGTTATTCATTGTGAAATCCTACCCCCAGTGGAGGCATTACATTCTCAGGAAGGAGGCAATCATCCATACTAATCATAAGTTGTTGTAGTTCATGTAGACACAAGGAAAATTGTAGAACAATCGCCATCAGAAGTGGTCCACATATTTGCAACAGTTCCACCTCAACATCAAGTATAAAATAGGAAGTACCAACTGAGTCCTTGATTTCCTTAGCTGACCTCCAGTCGTGACACTCACCATAATGCTCAATTCGTGTAGCCACAAATCCTTTGGATGGCCCCACCTCTATGAGATAGATCCTGACTTCTCCAACACCTACCAGATGTTGGGAAAAAACACAACTGTCACTAATTTCCATCTTTAGGGAGGGTTTTTGTGCCATATGGACTATCTCTGCATTCCATCAAGTGAGTGAGTGAATATTATTTGGGAATCCCACTACAGTCAGGTGGTAGGACACTTTGATGTGGCAAAGACTGTGGCAGTGTTGTAGAAAAATTTCTACTGGCCGAAACTTCAACAGGATGTCAGAAAGTATATTTGGTCTTGCACTGCTTGCATTATTGCCAAACCAACCACTAAGAAACAAGGCATGTACACTCCTATGCCTACTCCTCACAAGCCTTGGGAATCCATCTCAATGGACTACATCTCGGGCCTTTCATCCACCAAGCATGGAAATGATTTTGTTTTTTTCGTTCTTGATCACTTTTCCAAGATGGAGATTCTGGTCACATGCAAGAAGAGCATCACAATGAAGGCCACTGCCAAACTCTTCTTTGAATGACTGTGGGTAAATTTTGGGATCTCACAAACCATTATCTCAAATCAGGACAGCCATTTTCTCAACACATTCTGATTGAGCCTATGGTCACTACTGGACACCAAGCTCACCAAGTCCACTGCCTTCCACCCCCAAATATATGGCCAAACCGAGGCCGTCAACCAGATGATTGTGAAACTCCTGTGCACATACAATTCCAAAAACCACTGTGCTTGGGATGAGATTCTTCCCTATTTTCATCACAACTACAATAGAGACATGCATAGCTCAATCGGCCACAATCCCTTTCAGGTGGGGTTGGGTTTTCAACCATTGGGTCCCATGGATGTTGCACTACCCTCGGAAGCCACCCAGGAATACTCATCGCATGTTCCAAGTGGAGATGGAAAATCTACTCGATTCATTGAGTGGATCCAACACATCTGCCATTAGGTTCAGGATATTTTACAGAAGTCCAATTCCAAGTACAAGCATTGCCATGATCAACACCGAGTGCCACACCAGTTTCAGGTGGGAGACAAAGTTTGGTTTCACTTGCAGAAAGAACGCCTTATAGGGCCTCATCGAAAGCTTTGCCCACTCTGTTATGGACCGTACACCATCACCAAGTCTGTGGGTAACAATTTTTTTGAGCTCAGCCTTCCATCCTTCCTTGGCTTTCACCTAGTGTTCAATGTGGACCTCCTTCGACCTTATTTTCCACCATTATTGGAAACCTTGGAGATAATAGAACATTTGAAACTAGCAGAGCTCAACCCTGACTGCATGGAGCATGCATCCACTGATAATATCATGTACACACATGTCAAGGGCACTCACCAATAGAGTATCCATCTTTATCAGGTTGTCAAAGCAAGGAAGTTCTTGCACCAAGGCAACTGGCTCACCGAGAGCCAAATTACGAAGAAATTTATTCATATGATGGTGGAACTCAAATAAACAGATACCATTACTTCATAAGGGGGGAGTATTGATCCAGGAGGATCTTGATGGAAACCCACCTTTTCCAACTTGCTCAAAACAATTTTTTGGCAACTTACTATGTTTAGTAGTTTTTCGGTTCCTAAACTTTTGGGGCCATTTTGAGGGCCTAAACAAAAAATTTTCGTGATCCGACACGTCAATGAGGTATTAATGCTTAAATAAATCCCCTTAAAATAATATCCTCGTCAATACCTTTCCAATGAGCTATCGTTCACCTTAAACGAAAATCATATGAAAAAGTTACGACCCTAGGAAGTTGATGTACTAACTTACCCCAACGGGGCCAACATGAATTTTGACGCTTCATCTCTTAGGGTTAGGTTTTCAGATGTCTAGGGTTTTGGAATTCATGTTTACTATGAAAATCCATTCAGTGTCTCATGTTACTCATCTTATTGCAAATGAGGGTGGTCGTCACATCTCTTCTCAAATATAAGTTGTCGCCATTCTAGCAAGCTTGTTTTCAGTCTACATTTTACAGTGTTCAACATATTTCATATTTAATAGAAATCAAGTTTTACTGTATCTCTATATTGATCACTATGTCTCTGTGTTAATATTATAAATCCATGGTTTCATTTCATTCCTCTCATAAATATGGATCAGTGGTATCAAAGTGGTCTTCTCCTTGTCATTGTTTTTTAATGCATGTCCTTGACGTAGTCAGGGTATAAAGAATTAACTCTCGAGCTTGTTTCTCTTGAGGAAAACTTCTCTCACACGCCCAATAAACCATCCATGGAGGGATAAAATAAATATGAAGGGTCAAGATATCCTTTCAAAATGTTTCTCGAGGAATCCCTTGAGTGACAGAGGAGCAAGATGATGGACAAATTTGCACAAATCCTTCGACGACTGCCGACAAGCGACGTATCCACCTCAACCAGAGGTGTCACCCCTTTCAAGGTACAAATCAATTTTTATATTCTATATTTGAAGGTAAAATATATTTGTATGTTGTAGATAAATGGTTAAACCTTCTAGAAGGGTATTTTCTATTCACAACTTTTTCGATAAAAAAAAGATTACATTTGCGCCCCTCATGGCTGTCCCCCATGTCATAGATTGGTGGGATACTTTCTGTGAGAAAAAGGAAATAGAGGGATCTACATTATTTGTAGTTGCACCCACTTGCGGTTTCTTTAGGGATGATATTAAGGAACAATACTACCTTGTTGGAAGATATGATGACATGTATACAAGATGGACCACACTACAACAGGAAAGAGACCAAACAATGTCAGAGTTCACTAATTTCTTCCATACCTTGCACACCAATATGGGTATCAAATATTCTGAGTGGAATATGGTGCTCAAGTGCCTCGATGGTCTCCATAGATACATCCAAAAAATATTGGGTTTTTGGACATATCATCCTTGGGCGCAGCCTATCGATATGTCATCAAAATCGAGGAAACGTTGAAACAAAAGACACGACAGTTTGGGTCTGGGAACCCCTCACAACATAAGCAGGGAAATGGAAGCCCCAACCTATATAATAAAGGATAGACAAGATATGGGAAACCACAGGAAAACCATTCCAAGCCACAAGAAAAGAAGGACAACGAGAAGATGAGGAAAGCTACTGGGAAGTGGTGTGACTTCCATAACAACCCTTGGCATAACATTGCTGATTGTTGCTCGAAGCAGTCATTAGTGGCTAAGGTAAAATCCTCTGAATCATATGAAGGTTCCAACTATGAGTCAGAGCTAGAAAATGGGAGACAGATCATTGATGCAGAACCTAGTGTCACTGTGTCTACCACCAAGATCTAGCCCGGTGAACCTAATGAGCCAGAGGAAGGCAAGCACCTCTTTCATTCATAGATGTGGGTAAAATGAACTGCACTACACTTCATCATTTGTAACATCCCCGACCACCAATAGGCCAGGCAATGCCACTACTCTTGCAAATCTATTGCTCTATTATGATCTATGCCAGCTCCAACCTTAAATTATTGGGTTATTCCACACAGAGATACTTGCGGAAAAACATACACACCCATATAAATAGAGAATGACTATTCTACATATATATAACATAATAATGTAGAAATAACAGTAAGCCTACACATGCAACATATACAAAATATACAGGCGATACTAATCAATTACAACATATGTACCATTACACAACATGTAAATGAACATAAAAGTGGTACTTATCTTTTATTAGAATACCACCAACTATGTGCAGACCTCCCATGAACCTCCCATCCATAGACCATGCTGCTCATCACGCTTAGCAGTGGGTCACCCCCAAGCTGGGACTAAGCTCCACCCAAGGCAAGGGATTCCTAGACTAGGCTGAGGTTATAGGAAAACTGCACAAAGCAACCAGAAGGATTCTCTTCAGGAGCCTTCTTACACCCACTACTAACGAACTCTCATTCCCCACATGCCTGTTCCACCTAGGAGTATACATCTTCACAAGCAAAGTCCATCGGTGCTTCACCTCCCTTTTTGGGTCTTGGAAGGCCAGATCATGAATTATCAGAGCTTCATAGCTAGTGCTGGAGTCTCTCTGGGAGAAAAACACTTCCCAGCAGACTCTCTCACCTAGAGAGATTTTCTCATAGGCCTGACAACCTGCCTCTTATACCACAACCACCTCCCTCACCTGGAGAGAGTGTTACACATAGGCCAGACAACCTATTTCTTTCAACTCCATTTCCAACACAGTCAGGCAACCATGAGGCTCAACTGGAACATAGACTGACCAGCAAGACATATGTAGTCAAGCACTGCGCGACCACAACAGTCCACAAAAAACATAGACATAGGCTTCGAAAAACTGGTGATAGAAAAATGCTACAACATAACAAGGCTCAACAATTACGAGACATTCAGTTTTCCCAACCAGCAATACAGGACAAACTCACGACTCTAGTTTCAGGGATGTGTGATAAGAAATCCATGTAGAGGTTGAACATAGACTTGATGGTTTCAGACAGAGGGTGTATCAACTCCTCAAGAAAACATCACTGACTTTTGGTTTCAGAACTGTGTGAGGCTTACTGAACTGAAACACAGAGCCTTCTCCGTTTAGACAAACGGATGGTAGAATGGGGAACAAACCCCCTCCATGACTCAACCTTTTGGTTAAATTGCATATGCCTGGGCCAACACATGTCGCCCATGAGGCTGCATGTGCTCCATCATATTGTGTTCCATTTTTCACACGTTTCCCCTTGCATGAACTTAGGATAAAAACATGTTTTGTCACATAGCTTTTGGACTAATAATAAATTATTATTCCCAAGGACTTAAGCCCCCAAGCTTAGCCCCTAGGCTCAACACTTAGCCTCTCTTTCCAACATTTCAGCCCATTTTCCCTTACCCACTTTGTGGAATCTTAGTCCCCCATCACTCTTTCTTCGTGGTCAGTCTGCACGCAACGATGTTTATATTTTATTAATGATTTTTATAAATACATATACAAAATCAGGTTCTTGACCTTTAACACCTAGGCTCTTCGACCTAATCACCAAATAAGCCTCCTAGCTTATTATAATTTGGCTCACCAGCCTACAAAACATGTTTACAATTTATAAATACAATTGGGGCTCGTCCTGAGGGATATTACAATCCTCTCCCCTTATTTTTGCATTGTCCTCAATGCAACTTTCACACAAAATCAACAAGATTTCCAAAATATTCAAAAAAATGTGGGTATTCTGCTCACATATCATCTTTATGCTCCTATGTCGCATCCTTAGGATGGTACGAGGTCCAATGGACCTTTACAAGCCCTATGGCTTGATTCTAGAGTTGCTTTCTTTTCCGTTCCAATACAAGAACCAGATGCACTTGCAAGACACCTTCTTGCTCCACCTAATCACATTCCAATTGATTACATGATTAGCATCAGGTATATATTTCTTAAGAAATGAAATATGAAACACATTATGTATAGTCATGGGTGCAGGTAATGCAAGCATATATTCAATTGTATATATATGTATATATAGACAATTCTAATAACATTATAACCTATATACAACATAAAATAAATAGAGAATTGTACTTATCTTTTGATTTGAGTAGACCTTCCACCCCTTAGCAGGGTTATGACTCCATCGGGGCAATGGCTTCCCAAGATAGCCACGGTCCACAATCCATACCCACATGGTCTAGGCCAAGGTACCAAACCTTGGCAACACTCCATCCAACCAAACCTTAGCAGCACTCCAACCAACGGTCTCTCATTCCCCACATGCCTGTCCCACCCTAGGAATGTACACCTTCAGTGTCACACAGTCCATCGGCTGCTACACCTCCCTTTCCTTGGGATTTAACAATAGGTTGACTTAGGAAGTCTCAAAGCACCGTGGCTCCCGGAGTTCCAACTACCCTCAGAGATTTCCAATCAGCAGCTTCCCTGAGCTACTCTTTGTAGTCAACATTCCAACTTTAATCCACATCATCTCATCTGCATCACCCACTTGCAGTTATCACGAGGAACACAAAATAATTTATTTAGGAACTCCAATTAGTTCAAAAAGGAATTCAAATTTTTCCCCAATTCCATTTCATAATTCATCCTGGATGTTGTTATATTATGAATGCAACCATCCTTGTGGTTTTCCAAAGGCACCAAACTACATACCATTTTTCCTGTAATGCTTCCTCTTGCATACAATCAACAAATTGTCAGTATTTTCTGTACATCATAATTCAACATGTACAACACCTTATGCAATGATATTAGAATTGCCTGCACCTAGCAATTCAATCACAATTACCAAACAACTTGACCAAATAGAATGACTCATCATTCTATGCATATGCATGTTCATAATTAATAACAGTAAGTTTATTATTTCAATTTTCTGAACACAAAATTTGTTGTAGTCTCTATTCCTGTGACTACCTGGCTTGCAACTTTCTTGTTGCAATGTTTAACAGTTTCTGAAATGTTCTCAACTTCGTGAGTTAGCAAAATTTCAACGATTAGTATAATTATTTCCATGCAATAATATATATGCATGTACTTACAAAACATATTCAACCATTGCATTTAGTATACAATTATATCCCTTACTATGCAGGAGTGCAATTCTCAATGCATACTTATTCAGTGCTCCTTGCATTGAATTACATAATTCTCTTTATCTTAGTCATGTATCTCACCATCCATGAGTTGGAATTCTGGACAATGTGTTGACACATTCTCCACACACTTCCTATTGTTTTCCCAATTAATTGGATGCCTTCCTTTTCGACCTGAACACTACACCAAGAATACAATTTTGTGGTGTTCATTAGTGCTAGCAAAAAGGTTTCAGCCCAAGTTTTATTTTAAAGTAGGAAGATTTTAGTACCTGTGTGTCTCATAACCTTTCCATATCCATACATTTCCATATCCAACCATGCCCCGGTCTCATACACACTACTACATATGGGTGGATTATTCCACGAAAATTTTCCACGCTTCCACTAGTTTCATATTTTTTTTAAACAGGGCAGGATTTTTGTGGATATTTCCATGAAAGTTCATCGCAATATCGACGAAAATATTAATTTAACCTAGTCGGGATTTTCGTCGCTATAGCAATGAACTTTCGTGGCAATAGCAATGAAAATTTTGCCTATCTCATTGGTCGGTGTTAACGGATAGTTGACTATTTTATCTATATATACGTGACTTTAAGAGAATTTGCGACGCAATTGCTATAGTTGTGACACTGTTCTTGGCTTTTGTTTGAGCTATTTATTTTTTCCATCACCCACCGGTTGAACAAATCCAATTCTTGATCTACATAGCTCGGATTTTGAACTTGCAAGGTTAGTATGTTATTTTTTATTGATGTACTAATTTAACTTGTAATTTTTTTTTCAAATGTCCAAATTGCATTTAGCTTATTTTTTCCTTGATAATATATTTATATAATATGTGTAGTACCATATTTCATTTCTTTGGTTTTTGAATATAGTTAGTATATTCTATGGAAAAGGGTATGTGGATTCCATAATATTCTAGGTTTATGGAATCCACATACCCTTTTCCCTTCCATTGTAGCTATAATCTCTCTCTCTCTCTCGTTTCACTGATAAATATATGGAATTGCTCTTGAAACTCAACCCTAATCGGTGAAATGATAGTAATTGATTGCTATATTCCCTGCTTTAGTAGGGACTAATAATATACATAAACACTAACCCTAAACTTATGTTAGGTGTATATGTCATTATTATATAAAGAACACATTTATACACATATGACCTTATTATAAAGATGTTATCTATGTCATCATGATGTTGATCCTCTACACATATGATCACCTTATTATAAAGATGTTGACCTTATTATAAAGATGTAGGTCACTGTAAATAAACATATCATAATCGAAAGGAGTATCCAAAATATAAAAAATTGACAACTTAATGTTTGGTATGGTGTAGGTAAGACAATTACTTGTTAGGACAAGGATTTGTCACAATGAACGAAAATGACAAGAAGCTTGCTCGGTTAAGAGCGACATTAGAGGCGAGGGGTGATGGAAAATTTTATTGCCCTTGCTATGACTGCAGAGGCTTGCAAAATAGAAGACTTTTAATAACAACAGCCCAAAAACATTGTAGGTAGAAGGGGCACGTCGAAGGGGGTTATGAATATCATCCCTTGGTAAGAGGATTCAATATTTAATATATTATCTGTAATAATCAGTATGTCATGAATTTTAGTAATATTTCTTATCGAGATTTTTATATTTTCTATACACACTAAATTTTCTATGTTGTTTTTAAATATATAGATGATTCCCCCAAAGTGTCGACCTCCAAAGAGTTATTTGTCAAGTACTAGCAGAAATACTACTTTGCATGGAGATGAACTACGAGATCAAAATATTGAAGCTGTTGATCAAGTTATTAATGATGATATGGATGGAGATAACGTTAGTGATTCAAATCAAGAAGATGAGATTCATAGATTGATCCAAGACACGTTGCTCCAATGGATGAGGACAACTAGGATGATAGTCATGATGTTGATCCTCTACTCGAGAAGTCACGTCAACCTCTTTATGAAGGCTCAACAATAAATCTTTTATCTACTATATTGTTGTTGGTGAACCTAAAGGTTTTGAATGGTTTATCAAACACATGTCTCACACAGATACTAAGGTATTTAATTTGTTAATTATTTATTCTTGCATGTTCACAAATACTTAAAAGGTTCAATTTATTCCTATATTGCTATTGTTTTTTAATTTGTAAATTAGTATATTGGATGATATATTGATGATCAATATTGTTTACATTGACTTATTCTTTAGAATTTTGTAGATTTTTAGGTGATGTTCTATTACCGACGTCAAATATTTTTCCACGCATATATCGAGAAATATCTGTGATTATGAAAAAAATTGGAATGGATTATCAGGCTATTGATGCATGTCCTAATGATCATATCATATATTATGGACAATATGCATTAGAAAATAAAT
This sequence comes from Picea mariana, assembly GCA_032191745.1. Classification (NCBI taxonomy): domain Eukaryota; kingdom Viridiplantae; phylum Streptophyta; class Pinopsida; order Pinales; family Pinaceae; genus Picea; species Picea mariana. The sequence continues at coordinate 3,607 of JASDQU010032896.1, read as the reverse complement.
GCCCACAATATCAAATAAGTAGATATTGAACCGATAAAACATCAAAGAAGGTGTCTCGCAAAGTTCTTCATTATATTCTAATAATTCCACGTTTTCAGTGGTTGTTCAGGTGCCAAAGTATAACACAGTTTATGGATTTCCATGCAAAGAATATAAGTCGAGATGATGTTCTTCGAATGCCTGTAGATGGTTCTGCATTGAACTACATCGAAGAAAAGTGGCCAATTTTTAAAGAAGAACCTCGTAATGTTAGAATTTCATTGGCAGCTGATGGTGTCAATCCATTTGGGGAGCTTCGTTCTACGTACTCAGTGTGGCCTGTTTTTGTTATAAATAATAACCTTCCTCCTTGGATGTCGATCAAGAGAGAGCACACAATGTTGGCAATGATTGTTCCAGGTATTTAATTATCTTTTATTTTCTTTAAAACATGAGAACATATTTCATTTCTTTGTTTCGTGCATGGTAATTATTTCTTTTATATATCATGAAATCTAGATAAGTATAATTAATCATGCATTAGGTTGAACCAATGAGGTAGGTACCAGGTTAAAGATATGAACGTATATATTGAGCCTCTCATCGATGAATTGTTGAATTTATGGTTTGGCGTCACTATGTATGACATCTCTAGACCAATAGGGAAAAGATGATTTCAATTCCATGGAATACTATCATGGACAATTCATGATGCTCCCGGGTTAACACATTTTTGTCGTATATTGTTACTTTATTTTTGTGATTTAATATTATATATCTTTTTTGAAAAAACCATGCATTATTTTTAATTGTAACTCTAATTTGACACTACATTTATTCATATATCTTGCAGGTCTTCAAACAAAGGGTAAATTTGCATGCCCAGTTTGTGGTCCTAGGATAAAATCTCGTCGTTCAAGGATTTTAGAAAAGGAAGTGTTTGATGAGTATAGGCATTTTCTACCTAAGAGCCATAGTTATCGAACTACAGACAAAGAAAAGTTCAATGGTAAATAAGAAAACAAAAAAAAAACCAAGAAGAATGACACCTCGCCTATGGAAGTTGGAATATATTAGAAGCATTTGATACAATGCATATCGGGAAGAACATAACAAAATTGTTATGGCGAATATTAGATGGAAGGATTGACAAAGAGAGAATTGGAAAGATTTGTTGTGACATCCGAGAAGCTAATCATGCATTGCAGAGTGTTATTATTAATTCTAATGGTGATGGTCATGAACAAAATACTAGTCTTCCTTGGTTATTGACAGAGCAGCAGAGAAATATTGTAAAAGAGGTCATTCGAAAAATTAGGTTTCCGATGGGGTTTTCATCAAACATACAAAATATCTTAACTAAAAAAGGTGATTTTGGCGGGGTTAAAGCACATGTCTGGCATACATTCATTAAGGTAAATAGTAGGTTATAATATATTTTCTTATTGGTACACATTTTTTGGAAACAAATAATAATTATTTGTTTTTTGTTACAATATGTTCTACCTTTATCTCTCCCAAACGATTTTGAAAACAACATAAAACAAATTATTTATGTACTTGGAAAGTACATGAGGTAAGTATTGTTTTATAAGGAAAATGTACTTCTTATGTGATTTGTATTGGAACTAATATTTGACATATTATCTTTTATCTGCAAATTTATGTATGCCTTGATATTTTTTTATTGCATTGACATTTGTAGGTGGCTATCATCAAAATAAATCCATAAAGAAGATATAAGGTATTGGAAGAGAGAAATTCCCCGACTAATGTGTCAAATGCAACCGTATCTACCTCCAACATTTTTCAATGAACAAGAACACTACCTCATACACCAAGTTGAGGAGATTGAATTATGTGGACCAGTACACACAAGGTCGATGTGGATAGTGGAGAGGCAGTTGAAGTCACTGAAGGCTTTTGTTAGACAAAGAGCACATTTGTAGGGTTCTATGATTGAGGGATATATGGTATATCAATTCATGGTGTATATTAGTCAATATCTACCTAGATTAGTAGAAAATATGAATGTGCCTCGCATTTGGCCTCTCGACTTCATCAAGAAATTTGAAGGGGAGGTCCTATTGGGGAAAGGTAAAATGAGGACTGTGAAAGGTAATTATTAGATCATGTTGACGTAGATTTAATATATTACACATCTATTAAATTATTCATTTATTAATAATAACTAATTAATGATATTAAATTTTTATGCTATCATATAGTTGCTCGAGAGTGGGATGCTTTACATTTATACATTGAAAACAACCTTGATTGGATGGAGCATTGGATAGAATACACTGAAGAATACTTCAGTAGGTTATCATGGGAAGGGGTGAGTAAGATGATTAAAACAACGAATCATCATCGAGATCAATTTCTTGATCTTACATCAAGGGAAGTTGATTTAGCCTTTGGTTTAAAAGATAAACATGAAAGTTAAATTTGTTACC
>JASDQU010032892.1:0-22082 GCA_032191745.1 Picea mariana | reverse complement strand
TTACATCAAACACTATTGGGTCCATTACCCAAAACTTTGTGCTATGGGTCTTTCTTCAAGAGTTGACATCAATGACAACCAACCTTAATCAACAATTCTTGTATGGGGAAAAAGAGAGTAACCTTCGTCCCTGACTTTCGTTGAGCTGGAAGTAAGAGATTGAATCTCAGAGCATCATGGTCTAACTCGGGGGTGGCCAGTGATAAATCCATTAGGAGTGATTAAGCCTATGGTTGGGTGGAAACAAACACCCCTCTCAGTAGTCACATCACACCTTATGGTTCTGATAAGTGTTTTTGTGCCTTGAGCTTTAAATTGGAAATAATGGTTGCATGCTTGTTTTTATATGCCAATAAATGGTTTCTGCATTGACTGATTAAATTAAAAGTATGTGTTCATTCCTTGAGAACTTTTACATCTGCTTGATTTTCCTTAGGCTCTAGCTTAATTCTTCAAAATCACCTACCCCAGGGAGTTTCATCACCGTCCTAGAGTCGAGTAAGTACTTCCTTGATCGTGGAGGTCGACTCTCACGATCAGTGCAAGGAAAAAGTCTATTAAGCTCGGGCAAGGTAGTGCAGGTATGCACAGGCTCTCTGTGAAGCAAGTAGAGATTAAGAATCACCTAAGTTCTAGAATAGATGAAGGAGCAAAAGAGTTGTGCAGAAGAACCTTCTAGGTGTTAAGTCTAGGAGAAAGAGCACAACACTCTTAAATCATTCATAACTGACGAATCTCAGGGAGGATAGAGAGATTCAAGTATCGAAAGGGAATACCCTTTCGATTGGAAGATGAATGGATGAGACCCATTCGGGATGACCCAAGGTCTATCACGACCGCTAGATTTGAAGAAGGAGAGCAGGCGTTAACGCCTCAACTACTTCAGTCTTCGCAATTTTTCACATTGGGAGAATCATAGGTTGGCATGACTAAACTTCTAAAACTAGAAGTTGTGAGGTGATCTGGATCATTGGATCAAATAAGGTCGAGGACCATTGACTTGACGTGAAAGGATTAACAAAAGGATTACATGGGAATTAAAAATTCCTTAAGGACCTAGTTGTAGAGGAGAAGATCTGGACCATCGAAATCCATGTCCAGACAATAAGAAGTGAGTGTAGGAGGAAAACGGATCTGAGCCATCAGATCTAAAGCACGTGGACTAGCAGTCGTTGGATCCAGAGGAAGGTGCACGAGACAAGTTCTGAAATCATTGGGACTACCCATCGAAAGGGATGCGTGGCGCGAGATCATCATTTCTCTGACTCGTAGGAGGGAAAAGTCAAATAGGGAAGCAGTGAGAACTCACGATACATGAAGTTTCGACATGCTTTAGAGTTAGGCCCCTGGGTCATAGTGAATGGTCACATGGATGGAGGCCAAAGGGGGATCTAAGGAACATTAGCCCTTTTCGAAGCTCGGGAATTGGAGGAGTTGGGGTGCCCTACATCGAAAGTTTCGAAGTCATGAAATGCGACGCGTCGTTAGGTTAAGCATGTGTTCATGGGGAATGGTCATGTGAGCAGAAGAAGCTAATGGTCGTTAAGCCCTTTTCAGAGCCCAGGAGTTGGAGAAGTTGGGCACCTTGCATCGAAATTTTTGAAGTCGCGAAACGCGACGCGCATTTTGAGGCTCAACCGGTGGGCACATGGAGAAGGATACGATAGGAGCTAGCAGTGCTAAGATCTTTTCGGGAATCGCTATCAGGAGAATCGAGGTGGCTCATTCGCAAAATCCCAATACGCAAGATTGTGATGCACCTTTTCATAGGCGTGCGGTCACCACTATGGTCACGTAGGGTAGAGGCTCACGCTTGGTGATTAGTAACATAGGCGGAGTTCATAAAAGTACATGTGGATTTGTTCATGAGGTTCCAGCAGGGAAATGAAGAGCTTCTCTAGCTCAACAGAGTTAAGAACGATCCTTGACTAGGAGGTCGAACTGGTTCCCTGACCTTCCAAATTAGGAACCATGAATGGAGTTGCTATCCTTTAAGAAAATCGAAGAAAGTTATGCCCTATTGTGGGTGTGTTACAAAATGGTATCAAAAGATGGTTACAACACTTGACCTACTTGGGCTCACAAACGAGTCTCTTAAAAACTCTATTTATTGTACTTGTAAAAGAACGACACTCTACCTTACCTCTTTCTTAAAAAGTCTGATTTAAAATTGTTATTAAAGAAAGGAATGAAACTTCCTATTGTGTGTATGCATTTAATAAATTAAACTGTGTATTGTTCATTAACTAATACAATGTTAGATAACAATAAGTGTTTTTTTCAACACCCGGGCAATCAGTAAATCATGGGAAAACTCCAATACTAAAGGATGGTGATGTGTCATGAAATGGGGGATGGCTCCCACAATAGAGATGAAGAATCTGACGAAAGGAGGGTGGTGGAAACCCCTCCAGATCTAGTTGAAACTATAAGGATCCTCAAGGTCGAGTTGCAAAGTTTCAAGGCTGAAAACAAGAGATTGATAAAGGAGAAAGAGAAACAAGCATAAATTATTGCAGTCTTGCTACAGAGATTATCCGACATACAAAGGAAACTACAAAACGAACCCGCAACCAGTCATGAGGACCGACGACACAAGAAGAGAAATTGGATTCCACCCGAGACACAAAAACATGACTCCATAAGAGATCCCACTGGGAGAAGTACCATGAAGAAGGTCCAACCTAGAGGTAGGGGACACTCAACAAGAGAGTCCTCTGGAAAAAAGATGACAACTCCGAAGGATCTTCTAGTAGCAGGGCCAGCTCGCATTCTTAGAGGAAAGGAAAGAGATGGAAGTGTTCCAAAACCCATGGTCCTGAAGATTTCAAGAAAGCCAAACCACCCTCTTTCGATGGAGAGATTAAGAAGGGGGAAGAGGTGGAAGCTTGGCTACTTGGTTTAAAGAAGTATTTCAGAATCCATGACTACTCTGAAAACTTGAAGGCTTGAATAGCCATATTCAACCTGAATGGGAAGGTTTCGATATGGTGGGAAGACCTTAGGAATGTGAAAGGAATCCATGAGAAGGACTTGTCATGGAAACAGTTTGAGAAATACTTAAGGAAGTAGTATCTGTCAGAAAAAATACCTGGATGGGAAAACTAAGAAATTCTACAAACTCCGGCTGGGACAGCTCACTATAGAGGAATTTGTCAATAAATTCCTTGAACTACTGAGGTATGTACCCTACATAAAGGATGAAAAAGAAAAAATGCAGCAGTTCATTAGTGGGTTACCTCAGACCTACAGGGATAGGATTGAGTTCGACGAACCAAGGACCTTAGAAGAAGCTATTCGGAAGGTGAGGTATTGTTATGAAGAGTTTGGGAGCAAGACAAGACCCCACAAGGACTAGAAGAAGAAGAGTAGTTTTGGATTCTAGAAGAAAAGGTTTAACTCCTTAAGATTTAAGAACTATGGAAAATATTTTAGGGGGAGCCTTCTTGTTAGAAGTGTATATCAGCAAAATTTTCCCTCTCAAAGTGGAAATAAACCTTTTCAGACAATCCCAACAAATACCAATAACCTAAAGAAGGAACCCTTGAAATGTTGGGGTTGCGGAGAAAATCATAGATTGAGGGATTTCCCACACAGACAACAAAATAGTAAGGGGATCTACAATATCCAAGAATCTACCACCATCAATGATGTGGCTAGGAGCATGCCACGAATCTATGCATCCCTGGACAATAATCAAGCCGATCACCAAGCTTCAGTAGTGAAGCTGGAAGGTATGATCGCCAACCATCCAATTTCTATTTTAATTGACCCGGGTTCTAATTTGAGTTATGTATCCCCTCAGACTACCAATAAGTGTAAATCGCAACAAATTAGACATGTTAAACCATGGTTGGTACAACTAGCCACTGGGACCAAAAAAAAGGTGGCAAAGGCCATACCAACTTGCCAATTCATCATGGGTGGATTGCCCACCCAAGTGACCCTTAACATACTTCCCTTGGGATCATATGACCTATTTATTGGTATGGATTGGTTGGCTTCTTATAAAACTAAAATGGGTTGTTATCATAAAACTTTAGAATGTGTAGATGAAGAAGGGAGAAAGATGACCCTCCAAGGGATTCAGAAGGTTGTCTCAATGAGACAAATATAGGCCCTTCAAATGAAGAAGTATTGCAGGAAAGGGTGTTCCTTATATGCAATACAGGTGTTGGAATCCATTAAGTACGACAAACCACACCTAGAGGACCACCCCATATTAAGGGAATACAAGGACATGTTCCCAGAAGAAGTACCAGGTCTACCTCCGAGAAGGAATATTGACTTCTCGATAGAACTTACATCGGGAGCGATACCAGCATCTAGAACACCATACAGAATGAGCACACCAGAGCTTGTTGAGCTCAAGCTATAGCTAAAATAAATGATGGACAAAGGCTACATCCGACCCAGTGTATCTCCGTGGGGAGCGCCTATCTTATTTGTGAAAAAGAAGGATGGCACACTCCGACTGTGCATATATTACATACAACTCAATAGGGAAACCATAAAGAACAAGTATCCCTTACCAAGAATCGATGACCTGTTCAACCAATTGGGAGATGCATCCATATTCTTGAATATTGACCTAATATCTTGCTACCATAAAGTTCAGATTACGGATGAACACATCCACAAAACAACCTTCAGGATGAGGTATGATCACTACGAATTTGTGGTGGTGTCATTCGGGCTAACCAATGCCCCAGCCACCTTTATGTGCTTGATGAATAATGTACTTAGCAAATTTCTGGACAAATTTGTATTGGTTTCCATTGATGATATCCTAATCTACTCCAAGAACAGGGAGGAGCATGAAGAACATCTTAGACTCATACTTCAAGTACTAAGAGAGCATCAGCTCTACGCTAAGTTTAGCAAGTGCGATTTCTTTCAGAAGAAATTCCATTACTTAGGCCATGTCATATATAAGGAAGGGGTGGTAGTAGACCCTGACAAGATCAGATCCATTATGGAATGACCTACCCCGAAATATGTATCTGACATTAGGTCCTTCATGGGCTTAGCAGGATACTATAGAAGGTTCATAAAAGGGTTTTCCAAGATTGGTTGTCCAATCACTTCCCTTTAGAAGAAGGGAATTAAATTGATTTTGACGTCAAAGTGCGAAGAACGATTTCAGGAGTTGAAACAACTCCTGACCCATGCACCCGTGCTAAAGATTGCATACCCTGAGAATGATTTCATCGTATGTACAGATGTCTGCAAGGAAGGACTCAGAGTAGTCGTTGTGCAAGAAGGACTTGTAATTTCCTACATTTCCTGGAAATTAAATGACAAAGAGATCAATTATGTGACCCATGACCTAGAGTTGGCTACCATAGTACATGCCTTAAAAATGTGGAGGCACTGCCTCTTGGGAAGAATATTGATGCTTATGATAGACCATTGTGGGTTGAGGTACCTGTTTGATCAACTGAAACTCAACGCTAGGAAATCTAGGTGGATGGCTCTCCTAAGTGAATTTGATTTCGAAATCAAACACATAAAATGAAAGGAAAATAGGGTCGTTGATTCCCTCAGTAGAAGTATAAAAGTGATTAATCTGGAAACAGTGAGCACCTGCGAAACGGATGTCAGGGAAAGTGTCAAAAATGCACAAGAGACAGATGCATTCTTCAATACTGTGACCTCATACCTAAGACAAGAACCTACAAGACTAAAGTACGAAGGCTACCAAATGCTCGAGGAAGGGCTGCTAACTTACAGAAATAGATTGTATATCCCAAACTGTGACGACTTGAAGAGGTTCATAATGGATGAACTGCATAAGAGACCATATACTGGTGACCCAGGATATCAAAAGATGATCACGACCACTAGGAAAAAATTCTATTGACCTAGGTTGAAGAACGACATAGATAACTATTTAGCTAAGTGCCTAGAATTCCAGCAAGTTAAGGTAGAGTACCAACACCCAGCAAGATTGTTACAACCCCTAACAATCCCAGAATGGAAATGGGAAACCATCTCCATGGATTTCATCACTGGATTACCAAAGTCGACCAAGAAAAATGATGCCATCATGGTCATGGTGGAAAAACTAAGTAATTCTACTCGTCTCATCCCTATCAAGTCAAATTGCAAGGAAATAGATATTTCCAACATATTCATGAAGGATATATTCAGATTGCATGGCATGCCCAAGGAAATTGTATCTGACAAAGATACCAAATTTACTTCAAACTTTTGGAAATCCCTAATGGCCGGTTTTGAGACTAAATTTTTGTTCATCACAACCTATCACCCTCAAACAAATCGATAGACAGAAAAAGTGAACCAAATAGTAGAATACATGCTAAGGATGCATGTAATGCATCAGCCTAAGAAGTGGGAAGACTACCTACCATTGGTAGAGTTTTCCTACAAAAATGGTTATCAGGAATCCTTGAAGATGAGCCCTTTTGAAATCCTCTATGGTATATAGTGAAAGATTCCAATCAGATGGAGTAATCCAGTGGACATAATTACAATCGGAACTGACATTCTAAAAGAAATGGAACATCAAGTGGTGTAGATAAGGAAAAATCTGAAAATTTCTCAGGACCAACAGAAAAGCTACGCCGACAGAAAGAGAACTCCCTGAGAGTTCAAAGCTGGAGACCATGTCTATATCAGAGTTAGACCTAGGAAGATTTCTCTGAGAATGGGAGCCTCTTCCAAGTTGGAACCTCAGTATTGTGGACCCTTTGAAGTTTTATATAGAGTGGGACCTGTAGCCTATAGGACCGCACTTCCTCCCACAGTAAAGGCAAATAATGTTTTCCATGTTTCAATATTGAATAAATATGTACATGATGTTAATCATATAATTGATTAGTCTGTGATCCAGGTGGAACCAGAGGGAGAATTTCTGCCAAAACCCCAATGCATACTAGACAGGAAGGAAACCTCACTCAGGAACCGAACCATTGCACAAGTCAAGGTGCAATGGAAACACTTTGGCCCAGATGAGGCTACGTGGGAAATGGATGATGCCATGAGACATGCATATCCGATTTTGTTTGTTGTTGTACATACCTATCATGTTAATAGATAGAACATCAAGGATGATGTTTCCTCTAAGGGGGAGGGATTTGTAACACCCAGTTTCCCCCGGTCTATAAATATAACTTTATTGGCCAGGAACTATGGAAAAACTTAAAGTGTGAATGTTTTATTTGGTGGACCTTTGTATAAAGGTCGATGAATGTAAATCTTGTTATTTTAATAGAAAATGAATATGTATTGCATGATTGTTGTGAAGGGGATGTGCTAAGAGAGAGACCACGATTGCTAATGAAAAGGTGGTGGAGGGGACCTGTAATGGTTTTTTTAACCTCCACCGAACCAGTGCCATATTGGATTTAAATTTTCTCAAGATCAGAACAACCCTCTAACCATAAATGAATTCCCGTCAGGCTGGTAGGTGGAAATGCCTTCTGAAGAGTTAATGAGGGGATGGGGGAAGAATTCCCACCTATAAGGCTTCTGGACTTGACCACAGACGGGGGAATGTGAGCCCCACACAATCTTGTTAAGGAAGGGAAAGAAAGGAAGGGGGGTGTGGGCAGAGAGGTGGTGGAGAGTGCAGAGATGGGAGCAGAGCTCTTAGGTCCGAGGAAGGATTGAAAGTGAACAAGCAAGTTCTGATCACAGGGCATAGGGAGACAGAGCCAGGAGAAGGAGAGTAACCTTTGTCCTTACCTATTCCTGTATCGGGAAAAGGAGAGTAACCTTCATCCCTAACCTCCGTTGAGCTGGAAGTAAGATATTGAATCTCAAAGCATCGTGGTCTAAGATCGGGGGTGGCCAGTGATAAATCCATTGGGAGTGACTGAGCCTATGACTGGGTGGAAACGAGCATCCCTATCAGTATTTGCATCACGCCTTATGGTTCTGATAAGTTTTTTTGTGCCTTTAGATTTAAATTGGAAATAATGGTTGCATGCTTTTTTTTATATGCCTGTAAATGGTTTCTGCATTGAATAATTAAATTAAAAGTATGTGTTTGTTCCTTGAGAACTTTTACATATGCTTGATTTTCCTTAGGCTCTAGTTTAATTTCTCAAAATCACCTACCCCAGGGATTTTCATCATCGTCCTAGAGTCGAGTGACTACTTACCTGATCACGGAGGTTGACTCCCATGATCACTACGAGGACAAAGTCTATTAAGCTTAGGAGAGGTAGTGTAGATATGCACAGGCTCTGTGCAAAGAAAGAAGAGACTTAGAATCACCTAAGTTCTAGACTAGATGAAGGAGCGCAAGAGTTGTGCAAAAGACCCTTCTAGGTGTTAAGTCCAGGAGAAAGAGTGCAATGCTCTTAAATCCTTCATAACTGATGAAGCTCAGGGAGGATAGCGAGATTCAGGTTTCAAAAGGGAATACCCTTTTGATTAGAATATGAATGGATGATACCCATTCAGGAGGACCCAAGGTATGTCACGACCGCTAGATTTGAAGAAGGAGAGCAGGCGATAACACCTCAACTACTTCGGTCTTCACAAGTTTTCACATCGGGAGAATCGCACGTTGGTGAAACTAAACTTTCGAAACTAGAAATCGTGAGGTGATCTAGATCATTGGATCGAAATGGTCATGAATCGTCGATCCGACATGAACAGATTAACACAAGGATTACGTGGGAATTTAAAATTCCCTAAGGACCCAGCTGTAGAGGAGAAGATCTGGATCGTCGAAATCCACATCCAGATGGCGAGAAGTGAGTGTAGGAGAAAAATAGATCTGAGCCTTCAGATCTTAAGCACGTGGACCAACAGTTGTTGGACCCAGAGGAAGGTTCATGACACAAGTTATGAAATCATTGGGACCACCCATCGGAAGGGACGCATGGCAAGAGATCAGCATTTCGTTTAATCTCAGGAGGGAAAATTCAAATAGGGAAGTAGCAAGAACTCATGATACGTGAAGTTCTAATGTGATTTAGAGTTAGTCCCCTAGGTCATAGTGAATGGTTGCATGGACGGAGGCTAAAGGGGGAGCTAAGGAACGTTATCCCTTTTCGGAGATCAGGATTTGGAGGAGTTGGGGCGCCCTGCATCGAAAGTTACAAAGTCATGTAATGTGACGCATTGTTAGGTTAAGCCCGTGGTCATGGGGAATGGTCACGTGAGTGGAGGGAGCTAAAGGTCATTAATCCCTTTTCAGAGCTCAAGAGTTGGAGGAGTTGGGGCACCTTGCATCGAAAGTTTCGAAGTCAGGAAACGCAATGCATGTTTTGGGGATTAGTCGGTGGCCACAGGTGGTGGCCACGTGGAGGAGGATACGAGAGGAGGTAGCCAATTCTAATCTCTTGTTGGGAATTGGCTATCGAGAGAATCGAGGTGGCTCATTTGCAAAGTCCCGATACGCAAGATTGTGACGCGCCTTTTCATAGGCATGTGGTCACCGCTGTGGTCGCGTAGGGTAGAGGCTCATGCTTGGTGATTAGTCACATAGGCAGAGTTCATAAAAGGACCTGTGGATTTTTTCATGAGGTTCCAGCAGGGAAATGAAGAGCTTCTCCAGCTCAACAGAGTTAAGAACAATACTTGACCAAGAGGTTGGACTGGTTTCCTGACCTTCCAAACTAGGAACCATGAATGGAGTTCCTATCCTTTAAAAAAATCAAAGAAATTTATGCCCTATTGTGGGTGTGTTACAGGGACATGTTCTCACCATAGAGTGCATGAGAACCTCAACATCTCTGGTATGACCTGTTTCTACTAAATCTCAATAAAATATATTAGTAACATCTAGGGTGGTGATATCACCCTTGGTCCATACATGAATAAATCAATTCTAATATAACATATAGTCATGAACATACATATATACAAGTGAAACAAAACAATATGAAAATGCAACTACAATTATGCTAACATGATATGGAAATGGTATATACAATGGATGCAAATGCCTACCTATTCTAACTTACATGCTGGTTGAATGCTAGGTATAATCATTTAACCAGTGAAACCATCCTAGAAATACATTGTAACACCTGCCCCTTTGCTTCAAGATAAACCAAAACAATGACAAGTTAATCCCAAAAATAACATGAGTTCAAGAATGCATCATATCATCGGAAATCGTAAAATATAGCTCATGGAGGTGGGAGGGAGGGACAAAATTATGCCAAGTCACTGATCCGGATTATTTTCGTCACGAAATGAGAGCGGAGATATAATAAATAAATGCACAGAGATATTGTAGATATTCAATAATATAATAGAAATGTATCAGAGATGCAACCATAAACACAGATATACAGTAATACACGATTTCTATCAATCAAAGAAATTTACAAAGACTGTAAAAATACAGAGTGAAAGACTTGCTAGAATGGTGGCATCTTATCTCTAAGAAGAGATGTGAAGGCTACTCGCATTCACAAGAAGATGATTACAATGAGGCTCTGAAGGCCTTTATACAATAAGTAGGAATGCAAAAAACCCTAGACATCCAAAAACCTAACCCTAGGAGATGAAGCACCAAAATTCATGTGGGCCCCGTTTGGGTAAGTTAGTACATCAACTTCTCGGGGTCGTAACTTTTGCATACGATCTCCGTTTTAGGCGTATGATAGCCTGTTGGAAAGGTATCATATAGGAGATTAATTACGGGGGCTCAATCATGTCTTTGGATATCATTGAGAACCTAGATCTCGAAAATCCTTCAGTTGGGCCCTCAAAATGGCCCCGGAAGTTAAAAACTGCTAAAAATATTAAATTGCCAAATTGCCAGAAAACTGTTTTGAGCCAGTCAGAAAAGGTGGGTGGCCATCGATATCCACCTGGATCAATCCTCCCTCCTTAGGAAAAAATGGTATCCATTGCGTTGATATCCTAGGGGAGAGGGAAAAGTGTTTGTTGAATCTACATCTTGGTGAGTTGCTTGCCTTGCTAGAGACGTCACACTGCTCAGTTTGTAGAAGTTTGTCACGAACCTGTTGAGGTTGAGGTTGTTCAACAAGTCAGGCTACATGAAAGGATGGTGTGCAGAAGGAATATTTTCTCTTTCTTACAACCTTGTCAACCTGCTTCTATTGGATAGAAGGTGCTTGGGGCGAAGTTGTAGTGGTTGCAGTGTCCTTCTGTTCCCCTTTTGAACAGATTGTGAAGAAGCTGAATTTTGCAGTATGAGATACTACCTTGTGGAAATTTTTAGGTGGAACAGTAGTCAGGACTACCTCTGGTATTCTATAGAGATGAACCCCAGAGAAACAATGAAACTACAGGGTCGAGACTCATAAACAGCGTGGTGCTTCCACATATATGGTTGGCCCAAGAGAACATCACAGACATCTAGTGGGGAAACATCACATAATACCTCATCCTTGAAGGTTTGGATGCCATATGACAATCAACATTGTTGGCTGACACAAAGATCTTGTCCTTGGCGAAGCCACCCGATGTTGTACGGCTGCGGGTGTGGTGTTGTCGACAATCCCAACTGTTTGACGACCTCTGCTGAGATGAGGTTATTCTGGCTTCTTCTATCAACAATAAAATGCAGCAAGGTCCCTTTCACCCACATCTGTGAATGAAAAATGTGCTCCCCCTCTTCAAGATCTATTGGTTCTTCTGGTTGAATTGTTGCAGTCGCGACAATAACAGTGGGGTTTGTGTCAATGATCTATCCTTTACCAATATTTTCATAATCAGATTCTGAATCAGGGTTCGGCTCCTTGTATTTGATCTCAGCCACCAATGACTGTTTTGAGTGACATTCATCGGTGTTTTTCCAGGGGATTTTGTGGAAATCACACCATTTTCCAGTGTCCTTCTTTGTCTTCCCATGACCCTTCTTTTCATGTGGTTTGGACTAGTTTTTGGAAGACTGTTTGTTAGGTACGTCTTTGTGTTTAGAGTGGGAAATCCCTCTACAGACTAGCAATTAGGGTTTTATTATGCATGAAGAAAAGACCTAAAGATTCCTACATTCTACCGTCGTCACGAACCTAATCCCCATTATTCTTAACAAATACATAGTTAAGAAGATCAAGTGAGCATACCTTATTTCGAGCGCTTGATATCGATCCTTCTTCCCGCTTGATCGCTCTTTGACTACAGCTCTCCTCCCAAGGCTAACCTACATTCACACAAAACAAACAAAGAACTCCACATGCATTTGATATATATATTAATGGGTTAGAGATTCAATCAACATGTATGCAATAAACCATGAAACCTCATATGGTGGGACGGGAAAAGTACTTCTTTATTATTAACTTCAACAAATCAACTTACAATGATGAAGTCGGCCACTACTCCACGAACCTGGTCCTAGGCTCCTCTTCAACTGTCCTCCAACTTCTTTGCTCTATATTTCTCTTTGCACAAGGATGGCTAAAGGTTGGGACAAAGGNTGATTCTCCTCTTCCAAATGGGACCCCTAACTCTTCTTTTATAGGATAAAAGAAGCTAGGTATTTGGTTGAACTCTTGGCCATGCATGGCTGAAAGGTTTATTTAACTCACCCAAAGTTGTGTGTTCCATCAGCAACTTTCCTTTTTTCATGCTTTTGTAGGTACACGCGGGTTGTTTTGGGTCAGCTAGCACGTACACGCATTCAATAATGGAGCAGGGTGCATGGGCCTTTATAAAAGGTGTTTTTAAGAAGAGTTGTTCAGCAATGTTTTGGGAAAGAAGGAATCTGAGATGGCCTGATGCCAGGTAAGCATGTCTGGTGCAAATTAGGGTTATAATAGATGCCCCCTAATGTGTGAGGTCAGAAGAGCATCTGATGGCCTAAATACATTGATAATATTCACCAATGTGCCGAACAAGTGATCCTAGGGACTAAAAATCAGGAGGTACCATCTACAAAAATAACAATTGTCTCACTGAGGCAGGCATACCCATGCTCGAGATAAAATCATGGATACCAATCAAATACACTGTAGATCCATGTCATATAACTATATAAAGTGTAGCCACAAACAATACATAGCAGAGCTACATCTTGAAATCAAAAAGATATACGTGTAGAGTATCCATCTTTGTAGAAGCTGATAAGGCTTGATGGTTGGAGATGAGGTCTTCAGAGCTCGAGCAACAAGTTCAAAATCTTCAAAACTCGGGTAGGAGTGTAATATGAGTGTACGAATTCACTACCCAGAGGTCTTCGACAGCTCGTCGGTCATGGACTAGAGAATCTTGATGATCAAACTGAAGGCTTCATTGATTTCAAACAAAGACTTGATTGGATGTTTAGGATGGTTGGGTATGAGGGCAAGAGACAAACTATAGAGGGGTCGACTCAGGCTTGGTAAAAACTTCCCTTGGACAACAACACGACAAATGATGAGACTCAGGCAACATTGCATTAACATAAGTTTACAAGACAGAAGGCAACACAAACTCTCCATATGTTTGGAAGAATAATCAAACAGAGGAGGACATAGCTCTACGTAGTGAGAACAGCTTCCTAAGGTCCTATTAAATCCCATAGTTTGACAAACAAATGGACAGATGTGATTTATCCAAGGGTGACTCATTATGCTGGAAATAAAGAAAATACTTTTCCCTTCCTCTTTTTGGGGTATATTTGATTTTTTTTGTCTTTTTCAATAATTTTGGAAAAATAATAAAAGAATGTTACGTTACAAAGGAGGAACGAGTGTTGCAAACATACACGTTCAAGGCACAGGGACAAGACTGATGTTCAGAGTAAGGACACTCAGGAAAAATCCTCCAGGGGACAAAGGTGTCAATACATAGAGACAAAGTGCTTCAGGCCTTGCGTATAAGGCATGCTTTAGATGGTTCAATTGAGAGCAACATGGAGCCGACATTAGGCCAAAGACATGGGTATGGTATGCAAATGCAATTAATAAAACACACAATGGTAACGTCCTTCGATGTGATTTTAATGAGCCCAGAGAAGCTAAGCTCGGTGGTTTTTCATATTTAGAGAGTCTGAAAAAACATAAAAGGAGACTCCACTGGGGTACCTTTTTTGAAGGTAGTCTAGTCGGTTTGAAAAAGGGGTAAACTAGCACCGACAAGACTTCTCTTCAAAACCATTTTAATGAGTGTGATAAAGACAAGATCACTCGGCCATTTTTTCATTTTTAAGGAGTCTGAAAAAAGCTTAACTATGGACTCAGTTAGGAATGTTCTTCTGGACCATTTTAATGAGTGTGAAAGAATAAGGTCACTCGACAATATTTTCAATTTTGGGGAGTCTGAAAAGAGCTTAACTATGGACTCTGTAGGGGTTCCTTTTTCGTAAATTTAGTCCCTAAAGCCCGAAAAAGGGTTAAAATGATACCTGAGAGTACTCTTCTAGAGAACTGAAGTTCCTTAGAGTATACCTTTGTTTGTACAATTGATCATCCAGACCGAAAAAGGGTTAAACTACCACCAGACAGATGTGACTTTTCAATTTTAGTTTAACGAGCGTGAAAGGCGACAAGATCACTCGGCAATCTTTTCATGTTTAGAGGGTCTGAAAAGGGCTTAAAAGAAGACCCATTATGTCTTTTGGGAGTCCCGAGAGTGAGGTCAAGAGTGAAAAATGAATCATGCAAATGAGGCTCAAACTCGTAATCAAGAAAAACAACAAAGAGTCCCGAGCCTACAATGATTAGAGAGAACATGGATACCATAATGCAACTAGGATCTACCTAGGGCATCCATGTTTCGGTAAGCTCTACCACCAACTCGCAACACTTCTAAAGTAGCAATGATGGTTTTGTGTCACAACCTGATGGGATCGATCCTATGGAAAAGGGATAAATACAACAAGATATAGAAGTCATGGTGGAAACCTAACCTACATGCTCAAGTTGATCCTCTGAGATTTTTCCACGGACCATCAAAATTTACCCAAAAATCCAAAAAAATGTCCTAATACCCGATCATACCCTTCCAATGCAGTTCTTGAATCACTCTAAATGGTTTTTGGTTTAAAGAAAATGATAAGGGGGGCAAAAAAAGTGACAAAAAGAGGCCAAAAAGTCTATAAATAGAAGCTGGAAACTCATTATCACCATTACTGATTTGGAAATTGACTCTGTAGAAAAAAAAAAACCTTTGATAAAAGTGGTGATTCTAGGAGCTACAGTGGATGAAACGACCATCTGTCTGGACCAAGTAAGTATAAACTCTCTCCTCTTGCAATTTAAATCTTTATTTGTGATTTGGGTTTCAAGTTTTGGGGGGGCGTCTACCTTCAAAAGGTCGGCCCTAGGTCCACACGGGTTGTCTTATGACAGGCTGCGTGTACATTCGAGTAGAGTAAAAACAACACACATGTACACGCGACAGTCATCCTTACAGCCTGCATGGACCCCCTTATTGAATGAAAAAATTTAAAAAAACAAGGGTTAACCTCTCCTAAACTTGGTGTTTTGCAGAATGTATGTTCACTGGAGGGAAAGAGAGCATGAGGAGGTTAGTGAGTTGGTCGGGGAAGACCCCAATGCTATGGATTCCTTAATGCAATGTGGGCTACTCAAGTTCTTCTTATGTCCTTTTATGTGGGCACAACCTAGGCTATTGATTGCCTTGGTTGATTATTGGCATCCTAATGCAAAGGCCTTTATGTCAGAGGGGAAGTCACTGGTGCCTACGATAGAGGACATATATTTTTTGACTGGCCTCTCCAAGAGAGGGGAACCAGTCAACTTACGAACATTTCCTTTGGGGCCTCATAACATATCAGAATTGATAGGAATTTATTGTGAGGCTGGTACAAACTGATCGAGCTCACAGGTTCCCATAAGCAAGATCACTGACTTATCACTATAGGCGATTGTGTTTCTTATTGGGTGGATGACTAGTTCTGCGGATCTGCATTAGGTGTCCCGTGCACAAATGAACTGTGCAGTCCAGTGCTTAAATGCACAAATATTTAACTGGAGCACTATACTGCTAGATTGTATGAAGAGGCAGCTGACAGATTGTCAGTCGCGGACACAGAGGAACTTTGGGTTCGAGACCATTCTATGCTCTTTCTTCTTTGAAAGAGTTTGGAGTTTCAATCCTCGAGTAGTGGTATGAGGACACCACGCCTCTCTTCCTGTAGTTTGTAGATGGGCAGTGTTACTGCCACGACATGGTGGTGGAAGGACCAATGAGTCCTTTGACGATGATTTCTTCACTTGGTTGTCGCGACATATCCTAGTCATAGAGGATTACCCTAATGCTGGGATTGATTTCTCGAGAGATCCTGAGATACCAGTACCTCCTGGTGAGGAGCGAGGAGAGATGGGTAATTTCACATCATTGTTTTTTTGTTGTTGTTTTTTGTGAAACATATGTATTTTTTATGTTGTTTTTTGTTATATATCTTTTTTCTATACCAGAGTATTTGACGGATATGTGTCTGTTGTGTGCATATGTGGGACCATTGCGACCTGTAGACTATGCGAGGAACATGCATCGTCATCGGCCAGGGGCCACAGCTGCCACCGCAGGGGGACCAACAGTAGCAGGAGAGCTTCCAGCCGGGGAGGCTGAGAGGGTGTTGAGATTATTCAAGCGAAACTTTACTTTGCTCACCTGCACAGTCCCTATGGTAGAGATTGAGGATCTGCCACCATCTATGCAGCCTCATGTAGTGGGGGCACCATAGACGTGGGTCCGATTGTTTCGGTGTTTGGAAAACGTTGTTGATCAATACAACAGGGCCCACAGGCCCTGACCTTAGTAAGACTTTTCACGTGCCAAGAGCACTACTTGTATATATTTTTTGAGGGCATAAGCCCCATGACTCATTATTGGTCATACTTTTGAGGTGTTTGCGTCCACCTATGTACCCCAGTGACTATGATATCATATATGGATTTTTATGTATTTTTGTGTCTTATGGATCATTTTTTCTTTTAAAAATGTATTTACATGTTTATGTGTATATCCTTTCATATGTGTGTGAGATGCTAATCTAAAATTTGATTAGCTAGAGTATCTATAATTTGGTTTAATCTCCTAGGAACATGAAAATATTTAATATAATCAAAGATTCATTCTAAGAGACGTACCCTAAGGAATCGTCGGTGTAAAGTCAAATCATGACCATGGTAGACTCTATTTAATTATGACACAACCAGTTGAGCGTCTAGATAGACCCGGAGATGAGAGATACCAAATGACAGGCATCACGAAGCAACTCAATAATTGCACTGTACTCGGCGACATTGTTTGTGGTGTCACCTAAGCATATAGCTCCAGAAGATAATAACTGGCCTCGAGGTGTAAAAATTACCCAAGTTGCAGAGACAAGCCTCCAAGTGTGACGACTAGCACCGTCTGCATACCCAATGAATACCTTGGATTCACTTGACATATGCCACAGTGATGAAAGACAACATAAAAAATGACACGTCCATAATACTAAAAGAAACTAGAAAATAATAGTACAAAGACTATACATATGTTACAAAAAGTTACCCATGGTGACCTGCCTATGAATAATACTTCTTAAGGTAGAGCCCATTTCTAGGCTCTGCCAAAGCATTCCCTTCAAAGTCAACCAGACGATAAGCACCCTTTTTTATAACCTCTTTTATGATGAAAGGTCCTAACCACATGGGTTTGAATTTTCCTGCCCCCAGGGGGTCCTTATCTTGGTCATAGACCAAGACAAGGTTTCCTTCAGAGAAAATCTGAGGATGAACAAACCGATCATATTGACACTTGACTTTATGTTTGTGAGCCTCATTGGCTAGGGCCTCATCACGACGCTACTCATTGAGCTGCTCAAGGTATAATAACCACTCTTCACTTGGAGAAGTGTCTGGCAATAATTGTACTACCAACTTTAGGGACGGGATCTGACATTCGATAGGAAAGACTGCTTCCATCCCATAAATGAGTTGAAAAGGTGAGAAATTGGTTGCAGTATTAACAGACGTTCGGTAAGCCCATAATGTTGAGTATAATATCAAATGCCAATTTGACTTGGCTAAGTTCATCGTTCATTGTAGGATGGTCTTAAGAGATTTATTTACAGCTTCCACCTGACCATTTTCTTGGGGGTAGTAGGGTGACGAATGTTCTTGTCACAACCCAAGATTTGATGTTAACTCAGTCATCATCTAGTTCTAAAAGTGACTACCATGGTCAGTGAAAATTTCCCTTGGGGCGTCGAACCTTGCTATTATCTGGTTGAACTAAAAGAGAGCCACAGTCTCTCCATCATCTTTAAACGTTGGCATAGCTTCAACCCACTTCGTGAAGTAGTCTATGACTACAATGATATAACAGTGCCCCCTTGCTGAAGGAGGGTTGCATGTAGTGTAATCAATCCCCCACTTGGTGAAGGGACCAACTGTGATGATGGGAAACATGGGAGCGATATGTGCCCTCATCTTCTGAGAGAAGATCTGGCACAGGTGGCACTTCTTGACTGATTCGATGCAATCTTTGATTAGTGTCGGCGAGAAGTAACCTGGTCATAAAATATTTTGGTTTGTTGCCAACCCAGACAAATGACTGCCACAGGCTTCGGTATGGAAATTGTTAAGCACGATAATTGCTTCTTTGTGAGTGAGACATCGATGCAGGACACAGTATACACCTCTTTGATACAATGTATCATCGAGTATGAGATAATTCTTATCCTGATGGCGTATACATCGACACTCATCATGAGAAGCAGAAGTGGGGCACTTCAAAGTCTAGATATAGATAAGTATATCTCTGTACCAGGGATCTGAAGATGTGATCAAAAATATATCTCCTCTGATAGGCGACTCTTTGGGCACAGCATCACCTGACTCAACCGGAAGTTCTGAAATAAGTTTTGTGAAGACCAGTGACTTTTTGGATTTCGCTGAAATGAAATCTAAGTCAAACTCCTGGAGGATGACTATCCATATATTGATCTTTTCACCTATTACCCATCATGTCAACATGTACTGGAATGGATTCATGACAACAATGACGATGGTCTTGCGAAACAGAACATAATGACAAAACCGTTGAACAACATGGACTGTTGCCAACGCAATTTTTTCGATATGAGTATAATTGAGTTCTGGTCCTACGAAGCCTCGGCTCAAGTAATAAATCACATATTTTGAGAACAAGTCATCTTCTTGAACTAATACCATGTCGATGGTTGACTCTGTTGTAGCCAGGTATAATAAGAAATATTTGTTATAGTTAGGTGGCCGAAGTAGAGGGGTAGGTATGAGGGCATGTTTCAATGCATCAAAAGAGCATTGAGAAGCACCGTCCCAATGAAAAGGAACATCTTTCTTCAGTAAGTGTATAAATCCCTTTGTGATCTCGGCATAGTTGGCGATGAAACGTCTTAAAAAAATCGCCTTACCCTGTAGACTCTGAAGTTGAAGCATTGTGAATGGGGGAGGCAACTGAATTATTGCCTCAACCTTGAGGGGATCGACCATGATCCTTGTTGTTGACACTATAAAACCTAACAGACGTTCTGATGTTACGCAAAAGCTGCACTTGTTTGGATTCAAGAAAAAATACATGGCTCGTTGAAAGGTCACTCCATCATTTTTTAGAACAAAGGACATCTTACGATACGTGAATGTACCCCATGGACAAATGAATGTCGTTTTGTGCTGGTCTTCAGGTTTGATTTGTATTTGATTATATCTTGAAAAATCGTCCATGAAAGAGAAGGCCTCGCAACCCCCACATTCATCAATTATCTGGTCGATGAATGGTGTGGGAAAATTATCTTTTGGACAGGCCTTGTTCAAATCATGGAAGTCTGTACATACATGAATCGTGCCTTGTTTTTTATTGACCGACACGGGATTTAACACCCATTGGGTCAAATGGATAAGATAGATAAAACCAGATTTTAGTAGTTTCTCAACTTCAACCTTAATGATTGTTGCTTTCCTGGGATTAACTGGACAAAGCTTCTGCCAAATAGGCTTGGCATTTGGATAAGTTTTGATTTCATGTTCGACTATTTTTCGATCGATGCCTGCATTTCCTCGTAAGACCAGGAAAAAATGTCGCAGAATTCTTTAAATAGATCTGTGTAGATTTGAATCTCTCCGGGGGAGCAATCAGCTCCGACGAAAACATTCTCCACGATGCCAGGGGTTCTGGAGATATTGACTGGTATGGTTTTAGCGATGGTTTCCATCTTACCCTTAGCATAGACCTTGTGTGAAGCTAAGGGATTAATAGGACAAGACCTATCTCCAATCATAGTCAAGGTGAATTCTTCGGCTTCAATTCTGCTTAACTCTGGGAGGAAGTATGATCTATGATGAAGAACATCCCAGGGTTTGTTCGGACTAGTCATTGCTTCAATTACTGCTTCATCAGAGGGAAAGACTAAGTCTAACGAATCGATGTCAGCGAGAGAATCTTGAGCCCAAATAGGATCTAGAAGCGGATCTAACTCTTGTGCAGGAGTTGGATCTGTGTTGGCTGAAGCTTGCTGGACTAAAGAGTACACTACTTCAATTGCGAACAAGGGCATGGACATGCCCAGGTGCCCTATCCCATCCATCATGGCTAATGGGAAAGGAAGTATCCACGGATTGTTGAAGTAAGTCGTGAAAAATGACGAAACTTGGAAAATATCAACCTTATGGTGGTCGGATATAAACTTGACATCGCCTTGAGGGGGCGGGTAATCGAAGGTACCCATCAAATATGAGCACAAACCAACCCATATGTTGACTACGCCTCGTTGAGGATTATCAATCATCGGGACCACGGACACCCCTAATGAAGCGTCAGGTCTGGAGAAAGATAATTGATCAATGGTCAAAATCCAGTCCTCGTGTGGAAATAACAAGACCATAAAAACTATAGCAACCACTGCTTGCATGGCATAAGTCCATATCCTTCCTAACAAGAAATTGTAGTCAAGGGACACATCTACTACTTCTACCTCGATGCACACGGTCTTCCCTCCTAACTGCATGGAGAAAGAGGGAATGATACCATGTGGTTGGAACGAATGACCGTCGAAAGAAGTGAGAAGAGTAGGTGATGGAGACAAAATGGGTTGGCCAATGGCCTTCCAACATGAAAAGGACATAACGCATGTCAAGGCGCCCTCGTCAACCATAGTGCATAAAATATTTTGAGTAAAATTTTTCATGGGGTTAGCCACTACTATCTAAAAAACTACGTGGTAAGGCAGACGAGGTTTTAAGTCAGTTGTATCCAGCATGATGGTACCCGGATTACAAGTCTTGGTAGTTCCTAAAGTGGTTAACAAAGCTTTCCTCTGGGAAGGGAAGCTTTGGAGAACCTCCAAAGCAGACATCGCACAAGAGGTTTGAGACAAATCATTCACCACAGAATAGTTATGGGAAGCCCTTGCATTTGGGTTCTGAGAAGATTTTTTGAACGTGCCTTTTGGGATGCGTGTCATTGTTTCACCCAAATTCTTCTCAATCTTTAGAGGAAGAGATGAGAGTTCAGCTTCTTTTCCCTTCTCAGAAGTGCTTGGTTTACTGTATTCATGTGCTCTAGTTGATATAAAATCATCACCCTTCATCATATACACATTCGCGGATGCAGGATTGTTCGAATATGGAGAGGGTCCTTGACTTCCCCCTTTCGCGCTTGTAGAGGTTTGGGTTAGGTTTTGTCCATGCTAAAATGGAATTGTTAACACAACAGGTTGTTTTTGTGTCACAAACTTTTGGGCCTCTGCAAGCCGAGGACATTGGTGGGTCGGGTGGTCTTCCACCCACAAGTTACACGTATACCTCGCCTTCCATTTCTCAAAGTTGCCCCCCCAGCATTATTAGTGGGTTTCTTATCCCCCTTACCCTTCTTTCATTGTTTTTTCTTTCCTTCGGTCTACTGAGTGGCCTTTGGATTTGTCAATTGCATTATTTGTACATTTGATGTTTTAGTAGGGGGAGCAGCCAAAATAGTATTTTGGCTGGCTACTGTGTTTTGTATAGACAATTGTTGCAACTGCTTTGTCATTTGCTCAGCGGGATTTGTTTGTGATGAACCAACAATACCATCGGCATGTGTTTTAGCTCTCTATCTAGTTTTATCAAGTATTGAGCGTGGCACATCTGGCAAGATCTCATATAATAAACTGGACTGAGAATAGATTAGCTCAAGATGTTGAGGTCTCATGATGGCATCTTCTTTGGAAA